>JAOTQR010021334.1:0-53065 GCA_025774065.1 Solanum ossicruentum
CGAGTGGGTGGGAGTTTAGTGTGAGACGTGATTGTATATGTTTGATACTCTATTAGGCGGCAGGACCGCAGTGGAGAGTACTCTTGAACCCTTTGATGTTTCTACTCCAGTGAGTGAGTTTATTCAAGATGAGAGAATCTAAAGAGCTTTTGTAGTGTCAATCCATCATAGGGATACTCATATTAATTTGGTTGAGTTAGAGATGACTGATTTTGATGAGATTCTTGTCATTGATTGGTTTCATGCATGTCATTCCTCCATTTATTATAGAGCCCAAGCCATAAAGTTCTAATTCCTGAATGAACTGATTCTAGAGTAGAAATGTGATTCTGTTGCACCTAAGGGAAGGTTTATCTCCTGCCTTAGAGCCAACAAGCTAATTTCAAAAGGTTGTATCTATCACCTCGTGCGAGTTAAGTTTGATAATATTGAGTCTCCTACTCTTGAGTCAGTCCCGATTGGGAATGAATTTGCTGAAGTGTTTCCTAAGGATCTACTTGGAGTCCCTCCTGATAGGGAGATTGATTATGGGGTTGATGTTCTTCCCGATACCCAGCCTATCTCAATTCCACCTTATAGTATGCCCCCTACTGAGTTGAAAGAGCAGTTGAGGGATCTGTTAGATAGGGGCTTTATAAGGCTAAGTGTTTCTCCTTGGGGGTTCCCTATCCTATTTATGCAAAAGAAAGATGGGTTTCTCAAGATATGTATCGACTATAGGCAACTGAACAAGTTCACAATAATAAATATCCTCTCCCAAGGATAGATGACCTGTTTGACCAACTTTAGTATGCCTCTTATTTCTCAGAGATAGACCTCAAATCTGGCTACCATCAGTTGAAAGTGAGGGAATGTTATATTTCAAAGATAACCTTTAGAACTAGATATGTAAATTTTGAGTTCCTGGTCATGTCCTTTGGGTTGATCAATGCACATACAGCCTTTATGGACTTGATGAATAAGGTGTTTAGACAATATCTCGATCTGTTTGTAATCGTGTTCATTGATGACATTTTGGTGTATTTGAGAGATAAGGAGTATGCCAATCATCTTAGAGTTATCCTTCAGACCCTCAAGGACCATGAGTTGTATACGGAGTTCTCTAAATATGAGTTCTATCTCAAGTCAGTGGCTTTTCTAGGCCACATTAATTTTGGTGATAGTATTTAAGTGGATGCCCAAAAGATTGAAGCAGTTAAGAACTTTCCCAGATCAACCTCTATAGTTGACATGAGAAGTTTCTTGGAGTTGGCAGGCTACTATCGTAGATTTGTTGATGGATTTTCTTCCCAATCCTCACCATTGACCAAATTAACTTAGAAAAAGGTCAAGTTTCAATGGTCCGATGAATGTGAGAAAGTTTCCAAGAGTTGAAGACTAGGCTGACTTCTGCACTAGTTTTAACCTTCCCCAATGCGATAGAGGACTTTGTGATTTATTGTGATGCTTTAAGAGTTGGATTGGGATGTGTGCTGATGTCGAGAGGGAAAGTGATAGCTTATACTTCCAGACAACTTAAGGTTCATTAGAGAAACTATTCTACTCATGATATTGAGTTGGCAGTGGTGGTGTTTTCACATAAAATATGGCACCTCTACTTATATGGAGTGCATATGGATGTGTTCACTGACCACAAGTGCTTGGAGTATGTCTTCAGTCACAAAGAGCTAAACTTGCGACAAAGGAGATTGCTAAAGGATTATTACATGAGAATTCTCTACCACCTACGCAAAGCCAACATTATTGTTGATATTCTTAGAAGGTTGTCAATGGGTAGTACAATCCAAATTGAGAAAGGAACAAGGAGCTACCTAAGGAAGTGCATCGATTGACTCGATTGGGAGTTCAAGTCGAGAAGAATGATGAGGGAAGAGTTAATGTTCAGAATAGGTCTACTTCATCTTTGGTGGAAGAGGTGAAAGAAAAGCAAGACCAAGATCCTGTCATACTTCAATTGAAGGAGGCTGTCCAAAAACAAAAAGTGATGGTCTTCTCCAATGGGGGAGATGCAGTGTTGAGGTACTAGAGTAGATTGTGCGTTCCAAATATTAATGCTATCTGAAATAGGATTATGGTTGAAGTCGATAGTTCTAGATATTCCATTCATCCTGACCCTACATAAATTTATCATGACTTGAGGGAAGTCTATTGGTAGAGTGGAATGAACAGGCTAATTGTTGAGTTCATTTCAAAGTGTTAGAATTACCAACAAATTAAAGTTGAGCATGAAAGACCATATGGATTGGCTCAGAAATTTGAGATTCTGGCATGGAAGTGGGAGATCATCAATATAGACTTCATTACTGGTCTACCGAGGTCTCGAATGTAACATGATTCGATATGGGTGATTGTGTATAGATGACCAAATCAGCTCACTTCTTAGCCATCAAGATAACCCAACACTGCAGAGAAGTATGCCAAGTTATACATCTGCGATATTGTGAGGTTGCATGGAGTTCCATTGTCTATCATCTAGGATAGAGGAGCTCAATTCATCTCCCAATTTTGGAGATCTTTCCATAAGGGATGGGGTACTAAAGTGAATCCGAGTACAATTTTTCACCTACAGACAGATGGCCAAGCAGAGCA
The DNA here is from genome assembly GCA_025774065.1 of Solanum ossicruentum. NCBI lineage: Eukaryota > Viridiplantae > Streptophyta > Magnoliopsida > Solanales > Solanaceae > Solanum > Solanum ossicruentum. The sequence continues at coordinate 2,590 of JAOTQR010021334.1, forward strand.
TACAATTTAGACATTGGAGGGTTAGTTGAGAGCCTACTTCCTTGATAGGAAATTGGGATGATCACTTACCATTGATTGAATTCACATATAATAATAGTTATCATGCAGGCATTCAAATGACTCCCTATGAAGCTTTGTATGGGAGGAGATATAGATCACCAATCAGGTGGTTTGAGGTTGGAAAGTCGAGTTGATTGGACCCGATCTTATCCACCAATAAAGGAAAAGGTAAGGGTCATTAAAGAGAGGTTGAAGACTAGATAGAGTCACTGGAAATCTTACACCGATGTGAGAAAAAGAGATGTAGAGTTTGAGGTAAATGATTGGGTGTACTTGAAAGTGTCACCTATGAAGGGTGTCATGAGATTTGAGAAGAAGGGGAAATTGAGTCCTTGCTATACTAGTCCCTATCAAAATGTGAAGAGGATTGGTAAGGTTGCTTATAAGTTAGAGTTGCCTTCTGAGTTAGACGCAATTCATCCGGTGTTCCACGTCACGATGTTGAAGCAATGCTTGGGAGATCCTGCCTTGGTGATTCCTATTGAGAGTATTAGATTAAAGGATAGTCTGTCCTATGAAGAGATTCCTGTCCAAATCCTTGATCATCAGGTTCGCAAGTTGAGAACCAAAGAGATCGCCTCAGTCAAAGTCTTGTGGAGAAATCAATTCATTGAGGAAGCCACATGGGATGATGAGGAAGATATGAGAGCTACACATCTTCATCTATTCATGTTGGATGATGAGAATATTGAAGCTAATATTCTTACCCTAGACTAAATTGATGTTTCTATTCTTGATTTGATGTGTCTATTCTTGAGTCTGAGTAGAGTTTTGTTGAGATTGATTAATTAGGAACAGAGAGTTTGATTGACTAAGTGAGTACTGAGATGAGTTTTGACTCTATTCATGCCTTGATATCCATCTTTACTCATCATTTGAGGACGAGTGATCCTAATAGGGAGATGATGTAACACCTGACAAAATTACAAAAATACCCTAGAGGAGAGATGTGTTAATAATGCATATTCCTATGCTCCGATGGAAAATCTGAGCCTGATATCTGATCAACATGAATAATTGAGTGAGAAAGTTGTCTCGGTTGATTTTTAAAGCAACCAGATCAAAAGATGATTTTTTGATGCGAAAAAAAAACTAGTAAGGGTGCACGAATGGTATGTGATGCACACCTACTGTGGACCAACACTTAATTTTGTTCTAAAAATTTTCTATGGGATTGGAAAGCTCGTTCAGAGAATTTTTGGCATAAAACACCTAAATTGCCCACGGTCCACATCGCAGACCCCATGTCCCGAGATGGAACTTCTTTTCTTAATTTGGAGGGACATTCTGGACTTTCTAAACCCTCCTACACTCAAAATATGATCTAAATCGATCCTTTTGAACATAAAAATGGTTTTAAACCCCATTCTAAGTCTGTTCTAAGTTGTTGAAAAAGACTAGGGCTAAAGAGAAGAAAGGATGAGCATAAAATTGAGTTTGAAGAGAATTCTTGAGGATTTATTGTCGAAAGCTTTTGCCCTAGGTATGTAAAGATAAATTAAAGCATGTGATTATTCCCCCATGTGTCTAATTGATGGTAATAGAAGAGTTGAGTGTCCATGAGTCCCTATACATGTTTTCTTGAAATACTTTCGTGATTATTTTCTTGAAAAATTATATTTATTACATGTATTTTCATATGTTGATGATCATCATAAACTTGTTTTCTTGAATTGAATACCTTTTGTGACTTATTTCATAAAACCCTATATGTCACTTTATAAAAGAATGCATGAATGAACCTAGGGATTGAGTCTAGAGCCTTGAATTGAGAATGTTTAATGTGATTGTGATATAAGCATGACGACAGGTTGAGAGAACTTGATGGTCATGTGAGTATTCATAAATGAACTCTAATGATTTTCCTAGTTGATTGCCCCCCTAATGATTTGTCTGAGCACTTTGAGAGATTGATTGAGAATTGAGTTGATGAGATGATGAGAGTCTCTATGAGACTGATTGACACGATGAGTGCCTCCACGAGGCTAATTGAGATTATTTGATTGAGATGGATGAGCTTATGAGCATTGACTCTTCAGAGGAGTATCGAGCATCGAAATTAATAAGAGCAAAACCAACATGCACTCATTAACAATATTGCCAAACATAGGTGAGGAATAGAACCATTACATTACATTGAGGTTCCCTCTTGATTGTAAGTCCCCAAAATAATAGAGGACTTGTTGATGGCTAGGTTCCTACTGGATTTGATTCATTCTTTACCTGGCAAGCATGGAACGGCTGAAATGACCCAAAAAGTGTCTAAAAATATGCCTCGAAAGTGCTCAAAATTGTAATTTTTATATATCTCAAAATCTATGCGTGATATCTAAAATTCGTCTTTATATTATTGTTCAGGGGGTCAAAATTAGGGGGGCAAGGGTCTAACCCCGATTTTAGAGCAAACAATTAGAAATTCAGATTGTCTAAGTGGCGATTTCCAAAGAGCTTTTCCCGCCCGTGGCATGATGTGCCAAGAGCGTGCAGATGAAAGGAATTCATTTTTGTGACTTGTCCGCGACACGAACATGCATATTTTCTGTCCAGTAATTTTCCTTGCGGTCTAAGACTTTGAAGACTTGGACCTAAATGTCCCCAAACATAAAAATACCCATACTTAACCATTTTTCACCCTCATATTATCCTAAATATTCCTCAATACTCACTCAAACACTTAGCCAAAATTTTCACTCCCAAATTCAAATCTCAAACTCTCATTCGGAACTAAGGATTTCCTTCAAGCTTTGATGTATATTGCTTGAGGGTTTTGTAGGGTGTTGATTAATGGTTTTACAATGGATTTTCGTGCATGATTTCACTCTTTAATTGCATGGTTTTACTTCAGCACTACACACCTGCCAAGTATTTGATAAAATGACTAGTGACGGTTTCTTAAGAAATTGAAGGCTCAATGCATGTATTATGTTATGAATGATGTTATCATGATGAAATAAGAATATTTATATGATGTTATGACGATTATAGAAGGAAGTTATGTATATGGTATTTCTCTATATATTGTTGAATCAACCATAGCCAATTGAGGGGTATGCCTGAATCACCATGGGAGGTAGGGTGTGACCATCCTCTAACCTATCAAGGGGTTTGTACCTTAGCACCATGGGAGGTAGGGTGTGACTATCCTCCAACCCATCAAGGGTTTTGTAACTTAGTAACCTATTGAGGGGTTTGTACCTTAATCACCACGGGTGGTAGGGTGCAACAATCCACCATTGTATTGTCCATTTTCACACTTGTATTATACTATATTAAGTATGCCCTTATTGCAAGCATCACACTTGCATGTCCTCTTGTTATATGTTAATTAATTGCTTAAATTATGCATATCAATTGTGTCACTTATCTTTTATCGTTGCATCCTACATACTTAGTACATTCAAATGTACTAACGCATACTCTTACCTACATGATATCACCATGTAGGAAGCGGTGCACAAGTTGATCCTCCTCCTCCTCTATGTGGCTAGTTTGGTACTACTCAAGCTAGTTGGTGATTCCTCCACTTTGGGGACGTCAGTCTAAGTTCCTTTTATTATGTATTGAGACACTCTTCTTTATTGTTTACTTTAGCTATGAGGGTGAGCCCAGTTGCTTTGTCTTGACCCCCATTTTATATATGCAGTAGAGGTGTTGTTGGACATATATGTATCTATGATATGAGCTTTGACTCTCTTATCTCTTGATTATGATTTATGCAAGCTTTCCCCTTAGTCCCATTGCCCTATTTCTACCTTTGTATATCATTTAATGCTTCAAACGACCAATGATGTTTGATGATAAGACAAGAGGCTTGTTTGGAATTCCTTCAGGTTCCTCATTTGCCGTGTCACGTCTAGGCCCTAGGCTTGGGTCGTGATAACTGGTGTGGCTGAAATGCCCCAAAATGTGCTTCATAAATGCCCATGATTGTAATTTCCACATATCTCATAATTTGTGTATGATATCGAAAATCTGACTTCATATTTTTGATCGGGGGGAAAATTAAGTGAGAAATGGGTATAACTCAGATATTAAAGGACCCATAGCAACAAAAAATCACTTATTTTCCTTATCCAGTGTTTTTCTGTGCCTTGGCCGCGACGTGCCAGGGGCATAGAGTAGTACAACTTTTGCATTTACATTGGGACCGCGTCATAGACCAGACGCGGACCAGTGTAAGTTTTTCCTTGGCTTTTCTATCTTGGCCAAGGGCATTGGGGTCATAGCCCCATGTCCACTTATGCATAAAAGCTCCCATACTTAGCCATTTTTCAACTTTATATCACTCAAGACCCTATCAAAAACCTCTCCAAGACTTAAACAAATATCTCATTCAAATTTCAAGGATTTCAAGCCTAACTTTGGAACTCAAGGATTTTCTTCAAAATCCAAGTTGTCTTCAAACTCATCTCAAGAAAATCCAAGTTTGAGGTATGTGAGTTTCATCCATTGGGATCTTTCACCCATGGAGCCCAATCATCCTTTTTAAGAAAATTGCATGTTTTCAAGTTGTATCGTCTATGGGTATCTATTATTATGGATTTTGATTATGAATTATGTTAGGGGATTTATGAAGTGTTGATTGATTATGCATGTCTATCTATTTCAAGTTTATATTATGAATTGGTTTTGTCTATTGAGACTATGCATGTTTTGAGTTATGAAACTATGATCTATTATGAGATTTGATGAAGGATTTCAAGGTACCCTACTTGAGGGTTTTACTATATGTTGGTGGGTTGATTTACATTGAGTTTTCTCACACTATTTCACTCTTGAATTGCATGATTTTGAACTAGCATTACTAAGCCACCAAGTGTTTGATAAAATGTTTTGACAAGGATTCTCAAGTTATTGATGATCTATTACATGGTTTATAAGACAAGTGACTTTACGATGATTAAGGGCTTGCATGTATGCATTGAATTTTTGAAAAGTATCTATGATGTTCCAAGTACACCACACCTTATTGGGGGTTGACATGCCCAATCACCTTGTTGAGGGAGTGACATGCCTCAATCGCCTTGTTGGGGAGGGGGGTGACATGCCCAATCACCATGTTGAGGGGTAACATACCTTGATCACCTTGTTGGAGGGTGGGGTGACATGACCAATCACCATGTTGAGAGGTGAGTACCCCAATCATCTTGTTGGGGTGACATGCCCAATTACCATGTTGAGGGGTGAGTACCTCAAAATCACCTTGTTGGAGGGTGACATGCCCAATCACATTGTTGAGGGATGGTTATCTCAATCACCATACAAGGGGGTGACATGCCTTGGATTCCAGGTAGTAGTTCACTTAGTCTATGTTGGTTATGTTCTATTCCCAGACATGTACTATATACTTTGCAAGTTATATGATTTATAAGAATATTTTACCTCAAGCATTGATCATGCATGCCATATTGATATTATACTTATCCATTACGTATGATTATGCATTTTGACTGTGTTGGCTTATGTCTTGTTGCATTGCATCCTGCATACCTAGTACATTCAAATTTACTAACGCATACTCTACGCCTACATGATGTTACCATGTAGGGACCAGAGCACCTCTCGATCATCCTCCACGTGGCTAGTTTTGGTACTTTGGAAGATAAGCTTTGGTGAATCCTCAAGTCTAGGGACACTATCTATGCTACTCCTACTATTTAATATATCTTTATGTTGAACACTTGATACTATGAAGTGAGCCCGGAAAGTGTCTTGGCCCCTGCTCCTTTCTATGTTAGAGATGTTGTTGAATATTAAGATGTAATTATGCAACGAACTTGACTCTTGAAATACTTTATGATTATCAAAGACTTCCCTTAGTCCTGTTTCTCTTATTTATATCTCTTGTTGTTGTTATTTTGCTTCTGCGACCAAGGATGTGTGATTGATATGCTTAGAGGCTTGTTTGGGGTTCCTACGGGTTCCCCATTTGTCATATCACATCTAGGCTCTAGGCTTGTGTCGTGACAAACTTAGTATCAGAGCACTAGGTTGTTAATAGTCCCCGAAATCTAACACACCGGGTCGATTTAAGTCTTATTCATGGTTGTGAAGTGCGCCATAACCATGAATGGGAGGCTATGAAGCATTTTAGGGAATGTTTCACTTCTTCATGATCCATATCGTGCTTTAGATATGAATGTAAGGATTTTCCCCTAACAAATTCTCTTTGCCCTTCTAGATCATGCCAATTCGAAGAGAAAGACTAAAGAGAGCTTGTACACATGTGGAGCAACTGGCCCCTCCCGCTCCTCAAGCTCCTCAACGTGGAGGGGAAGCTGAAGATGAGTTCCAAGATGCTATTACAATGTTGGCTTATGCTTTGCCAAACTAAATTCACCAAGCAGTCCAAGCCCCTTATGCTCCCACTCCGACTTCTGGGGTGAGGGATTTCACTAGAATGAACCCACCAGAGTTCTATGTATTCAAACTGGAAGAGGATCCTTAAGAGTTTATCGATGAGGTATACAAAGTGCATTCTATCATGGGGGTTAATTCGGAGGAGAAATTGGAGTTAGCGTCATACCAACTCAAAAGGGTGGCTCAAATTTGGTATACACAATAGAAGTCGGAGAGGAGAAATGATGTGGTTATTCCTTGGGCGGAGTTCAAAGACGCATTCCTCAACCAATTCTTTCCTATAGAGCTAAGGGAGAATAAAATCATGGAGTTTATGAACCTTAAACAAAGTTACATGAGTGTGAGAGAGTATACCCTGGAGTTTAACCAGCTCTCCAAGTATGCTCCACAATTAGTTGTCAAGCCTTGATCAAGGATGAAAAGATTTTTGTCGGGAGTGTCTGACTTGGTTAATAAGGAGTGTCGTACCGCAATGTTAGTAGGTGTTATGGATTTGTCCCTCCTCATAACATATGTCAAGCAACTCAAGGGGAAAAAGCTTAGATAAAGAAGAAGTGGTTAGTCCTAGAGGGCTCATTTTGAAGGTGGGTTCCAATGTTCCAAGGGTGGTCGGTTTCCTTAAGGCCAAAAGTTCCAAGGCCAAGGGTCTTCTGGTGATCCTGATACGAGGTATGTTAATGAATTACCAAAATTAGAAGGTGTTGGTGGTGGGATGCCTAACCATATATACCAAAGAAGTGGTAGGACCCAAAATGACCCATGTTTGAAGAACTCTAATGCTTGCTATGGTTGTGGTGAAGTGGGTCATAGGATGATTAATTGTCCTCTTACATAAAACAAAGGTAGATATGGTCGTCTACAAGGCCAAGGTGCAAATATGAGTCAAATGGCAAAGGGAGGCCAACAACAGGGTGCTCCAAGGAAAAATAGATTCTATGCTCTTCAAGGGAGACAAGGGGTGGATGAGGTGCCCGATGTCGTCACCGGCATGTTAATCATTTGCGATTTTGATATATATGCATTGATAGAATAGGGTGTCACACTTTCTTTTATTACTCTGTTTGTTACCAAAAAGCTTCATGTTAGTCTCAAATTGTTGTGCGAACCTTATGAAGTGTCAACCCCCATTAGTGAGTCCATTATTGCTAGAAGAGTCTATAGAAATTGTCCCATGTTCATTTTGCATAAAATCTTGCCTTGTGAATTCGTTGAGTTATATATGGTGGATTTTGATATCATTCTTGGGATGGATTAGTTGCCTGCATATTATGCTTCTATTGATTGTAGAACCTGTAGTGTTAAATTCCAATTTCCTAATGAGCCCATCCTTGAGTGAGAAAGTTATGATGTGATGGTCAAAGGTAGATTCATTTCTTGCCTTAAAGCCTAAAAGTTTATTTCTAAGGGTTGTGTCTTAGTACATTCAAACATACTAAGACATACTCTATGCCTACATGATGTTACCATGTATGGACCAGAGCACCTCTCGATCATCCTCTATATGGCTAGTTTTGGTACTTCGGAAGATAAACTTTGGTGAGTCCTAACTCTATGTATGCTACTCTTACTATTTGATATCTGTTTATGTTGAACACTTGATACTTTGAGGGTGAGCTCGAAAAGTGTCTTGGCCCCACTCCATTCCATATTAGAGGTCTTGTTGGATATTAAGATGTAATTATGCTACGAGCTTGACTCTTGAAATGTTTTATTATTATCAAAGACTTTTCTTAGTCCCAATTCCCTTATTTATATCGCTTGTTGTTGTTACTTTGTTTATGTGACCAAGGATATGTGATTGATTTGCTAAGAGGATTATTTGGGGGTTCTTTAGGGTTCCCATTCGCTATGTCACGTTTAGGCCCTAGGCTTGGATTGTGACAGAGGCAAAATCAGTGGGATTATTGCACAACCACTGGCTTATAAGTGATTGTTATCGAATAAGAAAAACTCTCAGAGAGATCCCACATCGAGTACTCTGAGTCAAGATGAAATGAGATGAGTTGAGTTCCTCTGAGTTGAGTCTGAGTTGATTAACGAGGTTTGATTTGGTTGATGGGTCACTTGTCTACTCATTATTCTTGCTTTAAATAGACATTTGACATTCTAACTGTTTATTATTTTGAGTTGATGTTATTTCCATATTATTCTACCTATTTTATGTTTCATTCAACTATTTTACATACTAGTACATTCCACGTACTAATGCTGAGTTGGTGAGCCTCCTTTACTTCGGAGGATTCATTGCATTATTTTCATCTTGCTTATTAGAGTTAGACTTGAGATAGTTTTACTTTATTTTGAGGTACCCACGGGGTCTGTCATTAGCACCACTTGATAGTGATAAGGCTTCATAGACCAGACTTGGAGTATTAATGTTGAGACTTAATGAGTTAGTTTCTTTCTATTAGCCTTTTTATTTAACTGATATAATTTTGAGATATTAGCTTTGCTCACCTTTATCTTAGTTTTTCACTAATTTTATAGAGCTTATTGACTGAATGGATCTGATGAGACCAAGTGGTTCGCGTGGGGATTAGCAACAGTCTCTGCGTGCCGGCCACGTTTAGGGTACCCTCCCGGGGTGTAATGTATTATGTAGCCTACCAAAGATAAGTTACGGATGTCTCGGCACCCATCTGCAAGACACTACTAGATAATAGCTCTATACAGATAAGACTAACAAACTTAAGGCTCTGATACCAATTTTCCATAACCTGACTTTACAGGTAATGATGGTGCCTACTTAACCCTTCAATACACAAGCTTGATACCTAACCCAAAACAACTAACATTAAGTGAAAGGACAAAAAGGAAACCAACATATATCAACTGATATGCTAATCGTAAGGAAACAAAATTGATACTATATAAATATATAATAAAGCTACAAAACATCCTTCGAGGACCTGGAAGTCACCTGTACAAATATTATAGACACAAGACAACAAAGATGAGTCATAATCTATAGAAATTTAAATAACTATAATAATATACAACTAAAGTCTCGGATAACGAAAGATAGCTGTGGATACAAATGGAGACTAGAGGGATCCAATAATGTCTAATGCTCACCATTAGTTATCAAACATGGCAGCTACAATATGAGGAATCAATGTTATTGGCTTGTGCTAGGACCTGCATCACAAAATAGATATATAAAGTAGGGTGAGTACCAAAAATATTATACCTAATAGGCATCATAGGCTGGTTGAGTGAGAACTGTAAATAAAGTAGGGATCAACTGGAATATAACTCTACAAGTGTCTAATCATAGGAATTAGGTATGTATGTCGATGAGAAAAGAGGTAACTAGAACTAGGCAAAAGTTTAGTCATATACACAGGTGTAAGGCCCTACTGTCTATGCTTGTACATTAATCGGGCCCCCATAAGCATAGAAGGTACACCCACGCATAGTGGCAAGGTGAATAAGTATAAGGTTCAATGGTGTCATGTCTCACTGATCTTGTAAATTGATTGTGTATGCTGAACTATGATCTGCTAGCACAATGTAGCTATGCCTCTAACCTAAACTATATACTGCAACTTGGTCTCCAACCCAGGCTATAACTTAGCCTCCTAACAATATTATGACTTGGCCTCCTGACAGGCTATGACTTGTCCTCAAACTAAGGCTGAAATCAGATGTTTCCAGTGGTCTGACCTGGCCATTAGGCATCAGACTTGTCTGAAAATTCCCTCTATCAATAGTAGCCTAGCACCTCTAACGGTATAGCCTCAGACTATATGGCCTTTAACTGGGGGTATATAGACAGTAGCGGATCCTTATTTACACACTTTCCAGTGGGAAGATATGTAATGAACCTTCCATATTATTTCTACTTTTTTACATATTTTACATTATTTGGAGCTTACCTATAAAGATCCAAGTCATTTTTGACTTGGTGGTGCTAATAGTTCGATTGCCTAGTTGCTCGTCTAAATGATATGTTGTTTTGCATAGTATGGGCTTGGTTAAAGTTAAAAAAATTTTAGTAGTAAAGTTTGAGTAAACGGGCTTGTAATAAAATTATAATAGTTCCATTAGCTTCAAAGTAGAAAAATTAGGTTAGAAACATATTCGGTTAGAGTACCAAGGTCTTCAGTGTTAGTTTATACCGAGTTTTATGTTTAAGCCTTCAAAATTGGCAAATAGTTGACTTTAGTTAACATTCTTGGTAAATATGCCCAAATGGAAATTCTGACAGCACGGTTAGCTCTAAATTATTGAGTTTGTTCTTTAATAATGTTTTATTTTGTTCCACAGGCTTTCAGGTACACTTTGCACCTCTTTATGAAAACTAAATAATTTTAAAGTAGGAAAGTGAGACTTACATTTGATCAAAATGACCTCATAGAGGAATTTTTACTGTGTTGTTGGATCAGGAATGCCAAATTTGGTATGGTTGCATATTTTGTTTGAAAAAATTAGACTCCGAACGAGCCCCAGACACCCCATCAAAGAAAATATCTAGAATGTCAAATTTGGTATGTTTGCATCATTTGTTTGTAGAAATTGGACACTGAACAAGCCCAAAACACCCTATCAAAGAAAATAACACTAGCTGATATCTGGTGAAAATTCAACACTCTATGTTCGTGAAGGTGGGTTCACATTTATGGACGTCTCTCCATGTGTGCTTTGCGTCTTGCTCAACTAGGGCCGCATTCACGGAGGTCCAGAACCTTGTGTGTTACACCCCAAATCCATTAAGGCGGACTGGCACCCATTGCCAATAAAGCCTGGGAGAACCAACCTATCTATGCTCTTTCTATACATATTATAAGGGGTTTCTACATTCAACATGCTTTTATGCTAGTAAACAGTAATAATAAGCTAAAAGGGAATGCATATGACTAGGCCGTGGGGGTCACGGTGTCTAAGGTATGAGACATGACCATACTTTAATTCACATAGTCTGCAAAGCCTCTAGATAAGAGAAAGTATCTGATAAGGATCAAGACAAACCCCGTATCGATTAACTGTACAATACAAACATATAAGCTCTAAACACACACAAAGCTCTGAAACAACCTGGAGCTTGGTAACAATAGCTGGATGTCTTGTACAATACTAAGGAGGTCTACTAGCACCTGTACCTGCAGCATGAAATGCAGGTCCCCCATAAAGGATGTTAATATGAGATAATGGACTGAATATGTAAGGCAGGAAATATTGTATATGAAGTAACAACTCAAATGAAACTATACACTGATGTAGGATAAGAGACAACCTTTGGATATACTCTGGAATCATGTACTTTATGTTCTTTATACAACTTTACCTTTACTGTAATACAAATGACTAGCTGATCAGTGGTAAATCTATATCGGGATCATCCCCGGCTAGGTTCTTCCTTAACCCCTTGGGCTACCACCCGTGATAGGATCATCCCTGGCTAGGTGATGCTTCTACCCCTCGGGCTATCACCTATCAAAAAGAACTATACTTTTATCTTTCAACTACTTTTGAGATGATTCTTTTAGTGGTCACAATATTGGAGCTTTAGGGATGTATATACAACATATGAAGTGTAGATAATCACTCAAGACAATATGAAAATGAAGAGAGTGTGTTACATAAATAATGAAATGTGTATGAGATGAAAGAACTCGTGATCTTTATTTAGCAACAAGATCTCATCATATTTGAAGGTGATTATGTATGGAAGCATATAAACATATGAAAAAGTGGAGAAACGGTTAATAGTTGTGTCGTAGTTGGTAAATGCCTTCATGTACTAAGGAGATATCTATGTTTCATACCAAACGATACAAAATCAAGTAGCCTTATATACCTCGTTGTATGACCTCATTACTACCTTGGAGTGGCTAATTTTTCCTTAAATATTTATCCATAGTATATTAGGAAATAAGACTAGTATTAGCAGAAAAGAAACACCTCTTGACAGCCCAATATAATAAAAACTATCACCCGGACAGCAAGCTTATAATTAGCGACGCGAAGGCAATTCTTCAACCTTTTCACTTATAATCGTATTTTCTAACAACCATTTTTATGTACATGTCATTTACATCTTATTTCAGTCCCTTAATAGTCCTACAACATCCCAAAAGGCACAACACATAACAATTATTCACAACATACAAACAAGTAGCATAACGTTACATCCTTTCACCACACTTTGACGTCAACAATCCCGCACCTATTTTAACTTTAACCAAACTGTCCTCAACACATCCATACACAAAAATAGCTTAAAATTGTCTTATAACAGTACCAAATCTATCATGAAGGATGTGATGTCATAGCCTTCCATCCAACAGCCCACAAGTTCATAATAAGAACACAATTGCGCTATGCTATAAGGACTCACTTTTGTGGACTGTAAGAGTGGTGAAGCAGCTTGGTAACATCACAAAAAACCTATACCTTATTAAATAATAAGTCTTATTTCATAATTCATCCAACTAATTAAGAGAAAATCCTGTTGAACAAGAAGAAACGTTCATAACAATACTTAGGACACATGCTGTCCAGAATTTCCAGCATAACATACTAGCATATACTTCTTGCTTATCATGAAGAAACCATAATAAATACACAACTATAATTACTTACCTTTGCCTTCAAGATCCATGTTTCCTTCAAGATCCCTAGAGGATTGTATATGCAGCTTGGTAAAGTGAAATAGATAGAAAACAAGAGTCTTTAGGAAATCTGAAAAATGGCTTTAAGTGGAATGACTTGAGGGCTGCTTTTGAGCCATTTCTAAAGACTCTTTTGGCCATCTTTCTCTTTATATTTTGACCAGATAATGACACCCATTAACAACCTTTTGATTCAGCAGCTTGATTCTTACACTTGGGCCTAAATGGGTCACAAATTTGATGGCCTTGGATGCCCATTTTCCAACTTTCTTCTTAATTAGTTTTGGACCCACATAGTCAAGTGGATTGTGATATACTTGGGCCTTTTTCACATTCTTATTGGACAGAAAATAAGGTCCATTTATGACGCTAAAACATGGGCTAAAGTTACACCCTTAACACGGACTTTATTCATAATCAGACTTGGAAAAATTTCGACATCGGGCCTCATCTCCGTTCAACTAGCAAATTAAGCTAAGAAAGTAGGTGACTCACCTACTAGTTTATTAAGTCCTACAAGTACCTTAATTCTCTCACTTTATTTACGGTAGTCATTCCCTTAACTTAACACAAAACATGTATACATTCGACCCTCTTAAGCGTTAGACGCACATATCGCCCATTAACAAGAGATTCAAGCACTTTTAAAAATTGGCGCTAATTTGATCAAACCATAGCATGTTTTATTTGCATAATACTAGAATTGTAAGATATGACGCATTACATTCTCCCCCCCTCCCCCAGGAACATTCGTCGTCAAATGTTAGAACAATTGGAAAGCTTAACCGAGTTAAAACCTTTATTTAAACAAACTTTGGACAACACACTAAGTATTCAATCACACGTACATATTAATGCCCAAATTCTGCATGTTGGACTTCCTATTTAGCTTCAAATAAGTAAGGGTATTTTGATTTCATCGCATCCTCAGCCTCCCATGTTATTTCTTCTGCTTGCTGGTTTCTCCAAAGTACCTTTACTGAAGCTATTTCTTTATTCTTTAGCTTCTTAACTTGATGATCCAGAATAGCATTAGGCACCTCTTCATAGGTGAGACCTTCTGTAACCTGCACATCCTCAATAAGAGTGAAACGGGATGGGTCGCCTATACATTTTCGAAGCATTGAGACATGAAAAACTGGATGAACCATTGAAAGCTCTTGGGGTAGCTGTAATTCATATGCAATCTACCCGAACTTCTTAGTAATTTTATATGGCCCAATGTAACATGGGATCAGTTTTTCTTTCTTACCAAACCTCATAAACCCTTTCATTGGAGACACCTTTAAAAATACCCAATCCCATATTGAGAAGTCTAGTCCTCTACTTCTAGCATCCGTATATGATTTGTGACAACTTTGGGCTACTTCTAGCCGCTGCTGTATTACCTTAACTTTTTTCATGGCTTATTGTACTGGATCTGGCCCAAACAAGGTGGTTTCACCCATTTCAAACTATCCAATCCAATTGGCGACCTACATTTCCTTCCACACAAAGCTTCATAAGGTGTCATCTTGATGCTTGAGTGGTAGCTATTATTATAAGCAAATTCAATAAGTCGCAAATGGTCCACCTAACTACCTTTAAAGTCTAATGCACAAGCTCGCACATATCTTCAAGTGTCTGAATGGTTCATTCTGCTTGACCATCTATTTGATGGTGGAATATTGTACTCAAATTCACTTGTGTCCCTAAACTCCATTGGAAGAATTTCCAAAACTTTGTAGTGAATTAAGCTCATCGGTCAGATATAATGGAAACTAGGACTCCATGTAGCCTGACTATCTTTTTGAGGTATAGCTTAGAATACTCTTCAATTATATAATCAGTCCTGACTGGTAAGAAGTGTGTTGACTTTGTGAATCTGTCAATTATTACCCATATAGATTTAAACTTCTGAAATGAGCGAGGTAAACCAGTAACAAAATCCATATTGGTCATATCCCACTTCTATGTTGGAAGCTCTACACACTGCATATAACCTCCTAGCTTTTTGTGTTCTACTTTCACTTATTGGCAATTTGGACATTGAGCCACAAATTCTGCAAGGTCCTTTCTCATACCTCGCCACCAAAACATTCCCTTCAGGTCATGGTACTTCTTAGTTGATCCTGGATGGATGGAATATTGGGAATGATGGGCTTTTCCGTTATCCTCTTTCTTAACCCATTAATATCATGCTCACGTAATCTATTTTGGCAGTAAAGTACTCCATTTTGTGTAAAGTCAAAGCCCTTTATCGTACCCTGACTGACCTTTTCCTTAAGCTGTCGTAGAATAGGATCCTCGAACTATTTTTCTTTCACCTCCCTTACTAATGAAGACGCAGCTGCATCATTTACAATAATCCCTTCCTTTGGAGTTTCAAGAAGACAAACTCCCAAACTGGATAGTTAAAGTAGATCCTTAGTCACTCCTTGACTTACCATGGCCTGGTCACAAGTATTCATAATTGCCTTACGACTCAGAGCATCGGCTACCACATTTTCCTTCCCCGGATGGTATAGTATATCAATGTCGTAATCCTTTATTAGCTTTAGCCATCTCCGCTGCCTTAAATTTAGGTATTTTTGCTTAAAGGTGTACTATAGGCTCTTATGATCAGTGTATATATCAACATGAACCCTATACAAATAGTAGCGCCATATTTTCAAAGCAAACATAAACGCTGCTAGCTCAAGATCATATGTTGGGTAATTTTTCTCATGTGTTGGTAGTTGTCTAGATGCATAAGCAATTACCCTACCATGTTGAGTCAGTACACACCCTAAGCCAACTCCTGAAGCATCACAATACACTGCATACCCCTCAGATCCTTCTGGAAGTACTAGCACTGGTGCAGAAGTTAGCTTATTTTTCAGTTCCTGGAAGCTTCTTTCACACGCATCATTCCATTGGAACTTGGTTGCCTTATGTGTCAACTTTGTTAGTGGTGCAGAAATAGAAGAAGAACCTTCAATAGACCTCCTGTAATAACCTGCCAAACTTAGGAAGCTCCGAACTTCCGTGGGT
Organism: Solanum ossicruentum; assembly: GCA_025774065.1. Taxonomy (NCBI): domain Eukaryota; kingdom Viridiplantae; phylum Streptophyta; class Magnoliopsida; order Solanales; family Solanaceae; genus Solanum; species Solanum ossicruentum. The sequence goes on from JAOTQR010021334.1 coordinate 18,636, forward strand.
GTCGTTGGTCTTAGCCAATCTTTCACAACCTCTATCTTGTGTGAATCAACCCTTCTTCCTTTCTTAGATACAATATGACCTAAGAATGCCACTAATTTTAGCCAAAATTCATATTTAGAAAACTTGGTATACAACTGTCGATCACGAAGAACCTATAACACTTGTCGTATGTGATTTACATGGTTCTCTTCTGATCTAGAATATACCAAAATGTCATCTATAAATACTATCATGAACATATCCAAAAATGGCTTGACTACCCTATTCATCAAATCCATAAAAATTGTTGGTGCATTCGTTAGCCCAAATGACATAACAAGAAATTCAAAGTGACCATACCATGTTCTGAAAGCAGTCTTAGGTATATCTTCCTCCTTCACCCTCACTTGGTGATACCCTGATCTCAAATCAATTTTTGAAAAGCATTTGGCACCCTATAACTGATCAAATAAATCATCAATCTTGGGGAGGTGGTATTTATTCTTAATTGTCACTATATTCAATTGTCGATAGTCGATACATATTCTCAAGGTGCCATCTTTTTTGCGAAAAAATAACATTGGTGCACCCCAAGGGGATACACTAGGTCTTATAAAACCCTTCTCCAATAAGTCTTTTAATTGCTCTTTAAATTTACGCAATTCTACTAGGTCCATTCTATATGGGGGGATAGTAATAGGTTGAGTTCCTAAAAGTAAGTCAATACCAAAATTTATTTCTTGTTCAGGAGGTAAGCCTGGAAGTTCTTTAGGGACTACATCAACAAATTCATTCACTGTTGGAACTGATTGAAGAGTTGGGAATTCTGCCTCCAAATCCCTTACTCTAACTAAATGACATATATACCCCTTAGATATCATCTTTTTGGACTTAAATAAGAGATAAACTTTCCCTTTGGTGCCCCAACATTGTCTTCCCATTCAAGAACTACCTCATTTTGAAAGTGAAAGTACACTCTCTTAGTTCGGTAATCCACAGTGGCATAGCAAGAAGCTAACCAATCCATACCCATTATAACATCAAATTCCACCATTTCTAGCTCAATAAGGTTAGCCAATGTGTCACAGATACAAACAGTTACTACATAATCATAATAAACCCTTCTAGTCATAATAGATTCAGAGGTTGGTATGACCACTTCAAATGGCTTGTTCAGTAATTTGAGTGTTCTCTTAAGCTTCCCAACAACTAATGGAGTAATGTATGATACTGTAGAACCAGGGTCAATCAATGCATATACATTATGTGAAAAGATGGACAATGTACCTATGACCACATCAGGTGAAGCTTCAAAATTTTGTCGACCCCCCGGAGCATAAGTGCAATTCAGGACTCCTCTAGAGCTAGCTGCTCCTCTAACACCTCTACTATGACCCGTAGGTGCTTGTTCACCCCTACCTAATGGAGTAACTGACGATGATGATACAACAGCTGATCCAGTAGATTGTGTTATATCACCCATACGCCTCATCGGGCAATCCTTTATCATATGCCCTGGCGCACCACACCAATAACAACCATCTGTCCCAACATGACATATACCTAGACAACTATTTCCACACTAGTTACAAGGTTTCCTAGGAGTCATTTGCTGGCCTGCTGAATATCCCACTGTTCGGGAACCTTGTCCTTCACTTCTAGGACCAAACTGATTTCTCCTAGACCCCTGAAGTTGTGGTGGAGCACTGGCTGTAGAGTAGGAGGATGATGACCTAGGCGGTCTATTAGAAAACTAAGGCCTAAGCTCACCTTGGGGTGGTGTAAACTGCCCTGTAGATCTGGCTCTTTTGGCCTGCCACCTTTCCAACTCTTGTGTCCTTCTTCTCTGCCTCTTATCCTCCAACTTTTCTGCAAAAGCTTGCATCCTTGCTATGTCCATGTCCTTATTCAAGGAAGCAATGGTACAGTCTCTAACCAGATATGTATCCAATCTATTCACATATCGATGGACTCTATCTGCCATAGTAGCAACTACACTAGGAGCATAACTAGACAGGGAATAAATTGGAGGCTATACTCCCTCATGCTCATATTCCCCTGGTGGAGATTCAAAAACTGATCTGCACGGGCCTCTCGGATCTCTAATGGCAAGTAATGGTCAAGAAAGGCCTCTTTGAACTCCTTCCAAGTGGTTGGGGGAGCATCTATATCTTTGGATTGCTTCCAAGCTTCATACCACAATATAGCCACACCCTTCAACCTATATGTCGCTAACTCGACAGCTTCTGTACCACTCACATGCATAACATCTAAAGTGCGCTGAATCTGATCAATAAAGTCTTGGGGATCTTCATTAGGATCAGTCCCAGCGAAGGCTGGAGGGTCCAAATTAAGGAAGTCACGTATCCTCATGCCAGATTCCCTATTTGCACCACCTAAACCTATAACTGGACCTTCTTGTCTTTGACCTTGGCTAACTACTATACGGGTTAATAGTTGAACTGCATTCTTCAGATCCTGCACTGTAGCATCGATAAGTGGTTCTGGGGAGAATTTCACTACTTTCGGGTTCATCAGGAGCTGGGGGGTTAGAGATGCCGTGACAGAGACTCATCTTGAGCCTCATTTTGTTGTCTTACATGACTAGGTCCACCAGCCACCACTTCTGCTGCCTTGCCTTCACCTTTGTTCTTCCTGGTTTCTGGCATACTTGCTCGCTGTACAAAACAATTTAGGAGTTAGATATAGTTCACCTATTACACTTAGCTCTATGGCACGATCTAAAGAATGAAAAGAAAGTAACAACACTTAAATGCTACGTAACCTCCTGCTCATAAATGTGATGCACAACACATTGATAAACAAGACTCAACATAGACACGACTTTGTAGACTCCCTAGGATGACCCGCTCTGATACCACTTCTATCATACCCAAAATCCATTAAGGCAGACTAACACCCATTATCGATAAGGCCCGGGAGAACCAACCTATATCTATGCGCTTTCTATACATATTATAAGGGGTTTCTACATTCAACATGCCTTTATACCAGAAAACAGTAATAATAAGCCAAAAGGGAATGCATATGACTAGGCCATTGGGGCCATGGTGTTTAAGGTACGAGACATGACCACATTTTAATTCACATAATCTACAAACACTCTAGATAAGAGAAAGTATCTAATAAGGGTCGGGACAAGCCCTGCCTCAATTAACTATACAATACAAACATATAAGCTCTAAACACACACAACGCTCTGAAACAACCTGGAGCATGGTAACAACAACTGGATGTCCTGTACTCTACTAGGGAGGACTACTAGCACCTGTACCTGCATCATAAAATGCAGGTCCCCCATAAGGGACGTTAGTACGAGATAGTGTACTGAATATGTAAGGTAGGAAATACTGTATATGAAGTGACAACTTAAATGAAACTATGCACTGGTGTAGGATAAGAGACAACCTTTGGATATACATTGGAATCATGTACCTTATGTTCTTTATATTACTTTACCTTTACTGTATAATATGTTCACAGCATGTAATACAAATGACCAGCTAACCAGTTGTAAATCTATATTGAGATCGTCCCTGGCTAGGTTCTTCCTTAACCCCTCGGGCTACCACTTGTGATAGGATCGTCTCTGGCTAGGTGATGCTTCCACCCCTCGGGCTACCACCCATCAAAAAGCAATATACTTTATCTTTTAATTACTTTTGAGATTATTCTTTTAGTGGTCATAATATTGGAGCTTTACAGCTGTATATACAACATATGACGTGTAGATAATAACTCAAGACAACATGGCAATGAAGAGAGTATGTTACATAAATAATGAAATGTCTATGAGATGAAACAACTCGTGAACTTTATTTAGCAACAAGATCTCATGTAACTTTGTATCCATGTGTGGATGCATATTTGAAGGTAATTATGTATGAAAGCATATGAACATATGAAAAAGTAGAGGCACAGTTAATAGTTGTGTCGGATTTGGTAAATGCCTTCATGTACCACGGAGAGATCTATGTTTCATGTCAAACAATACGAAATCAAGTAGCATTACATACCTCGTTGTATGACCTAGTTACTACCTTGGAGTGGATACTTTTCCCTCAAATATTTATTTACAATATATTAGGCAATGAGACTAGTATTAGTAGTAAAGAAACACCTCTTGACAGCTCAATATCATAAAAATTATCACCCGAACAGCAAGCTTATAATTAGCGACGCGAAGGCAATTCTTCAACCTTTTCACTTATAATCATATTTTCTAACAACTATTTTTATGTAAATGTCATTTACATATTATTCCACTCCCTTAATAGTCTTACAACAGCCTACAAGGCACAACAAATAACAATTCTTCACAACATACAAACAAGTAGCATAACGTTACATCCTTTCACCACACTTTGACGTCAACAATCCAGCACCTATTTTTATTTTAACCAAACTGTACTCAACACCATCCATACATATATAAAGCCTTAAAAAAATCGTATAATAGTACCAAATCAGTCATGAAGGACGTGAGGCGAAAGCCTTCCATCCAACAGCCCACAAGTTCATACTAAGAACACAATTATTATATGCTATAAAGACTCACTTTTGTGGACTGTAAGAGTAATGCAGTAGCTTGGTAACATCACTTAAAACCTATACCTTGTTAAATCATAGGTCTTACTTCATAATTCAGTCAACTAATTAAGAGAAAATTCTCTTCAACAACAAGAAACTTTCACAACAATACTTAGGACACATGTTGTCCAGAATTTCCTGCATAACATACTAGCATATACTTCTTGTTTATAATGAAAAAATCATACTAAATACACAAATATAATTACTTACCTTTGCCTTCAATATCCAGGTTTCCTTCAATATCCCTAGAGGATTGTATATGCAGCTTGGTAAAGTGAAATAGATAGAAGACAGGAGTCTTTAGGAAAGCTGAAAAATGGTTTCAAGTGGAATGACTTGAGGGATGCTTTTGAGCCGTTTTTAAATACACTTTTGGCCATCTTTATCTTTATCTTTTGACCTGATAATGATACCCATTAATAACCTTTTGATTCAGTAGCTTGATCCTTACACTTGAGCCTAAATGGATCACAAATTTGATGGGCCTTGGCTGCCTATTTTCCAACTTTCTTCTTAATTAGTTTTGGACCCAAATAGTTAAGTGGATTATGATATACTTGGGCCATTTTCACATTCCTCTTTGACAGAAAATAAGGTCCATTTGTGACGCTAAAACATGGGCTAAATTTACACCCTTAATACGGACTTTATTCATAATCGGGCTTGGACAAATTTTGACGTCGGACCTCATCTCCATTTAGCTAGCAAATTAAGCTAAGCAAGTAGGTGACTCACCTACTAGCATATTAAGTCCTACAAGCACCTTAATTCTCATACTTTTCTTAGGGTATTCATTCCCTCAATTTAACACAAAACATGTATACATTCGACCCTCTTAAGCGTTAGACGCATATATCGCCCATTAACATGAGATTCAAGCACTTTTAGAAATTGGTACTAATTTGATCAAACCATAGCATGTTTTATTTGCATAATACTAGCCTTGTAAGATGTGGGATGTTACATTGTGCTCAACATCTAAGGAGCTGGGGACCGTGTTTGTAGAGCTCTGGCATTGTGTGCTCTGCATTTATGTGGTTTCTCTACATTCGAGGATGCATGTGAGTGGAGGTAGTAATGTATAAAATTCCAGCATCGCGCAAAATTGAGAAAAGAAAAATTCAAATAGCGATAGAATTCTCATTCGGTGTCTGAATTTGGTGATCCAAAAGGATAAATTATGTACTTTTTTTTAGAGGAACATCATACAAGTGCTGATAATTGCTTTTGTTGCTTTCTGAGACAATTTTTGTTGTTTTGCTACTGCATATAGGAATTGTTTATTGGAAACTTTGGGATGCAGTTTCTTTGCTGTTTTAAGTCAGATTTCAGTGAAATTTGGGTTTATTCTATGTGTTTTCTTGAGGTTCAAATTATGGTAATATCAAAATTAATAGATTGAGAAGCAGTTGGACTAAAACTGCTATCAAAACTAGTATTTGTATTAAGTTTTACATAAAGAAATATTTTCCATTATTGGGCAGTTTTATATTATTTTATGCGTTAGATTGATCGCAAATTTGAGGTACAGGCTCAAGGAAGTATGAGGATTATTATATGGGATTCCTTTAGGAATTCTGGTGTGATTTGATATCTTGTGCATTTATGTAGTTCTCCAATTTCGCGCCTCTATCCATATTCGCGAAAGAGGATCCGCATTCACGGAGTTATGGGAGCCCTGTTCCATAGGTCTCTGCGTTTGTAGGTATAGCACCGCATTCATGGAGTACTCCCTAACTTGGCCTCTACATTTGTAGAAGCCACTCCGCATTCACTTCCGTATTTGCAGAGTGTTGGGGCAGCTTTGGCTTCCACGTTCACGGAGTATTAAAGTTCCCTGAACACTAAGCTTCTTTTAATGATGGGCTTTGAAAAGTTTCTACCATTTCTATTATTCTAAGCTTCATTTTTGAGAGATTCTTCAAGATTATACAAGAAAAATCTCTTGGTTAACTATTTTCTAACCTATTTCTTTAATTTCATTGATTAAATTGTGTTTTTGACTTGTAATTTAGGGTTTTTAATTGTAGAAATTAGGGACTTTTTTTATATTGATTTCTAATGTTTATTTGATTATTTCTACCTCATTTTAACTCCATTTTTGAAATAGTTTTCGCCATTGATTCCTTATTACTTGGAGAACATTCTCATGTATTAATTTTCAGATTCTGGTTACTTTTTTTTGGCATGAGATTTTTTATCATTTTTCTCTTTTCACTTGAATTGATTAATTTTTGGTGTCATCAAATTTGATATGTGATTGTGTTGCCAAATTTGAATAGATTATGTTTATTTAGATTATCAAGGAAGGGGAAAGCCATGTAGTTATCTTTATTCGAGAATATTTCTATGGAAAGTAGACTTCTAACCTTTTGTTAAGTATGATTGAACCTTGTATACTCCTATGTATGTGGAATTGAGTAGTTTTTTGGTAGAATTGTGCCATTATAGGCTTTGATCATAAGACTTTGGTTCGAGAAGTTGTTCATATTGTGAAATCTTGACTTGTGAGATATTTATAGATTCTTAATACATGTAATCTTGTGAATGATTTGAGATTGATACTGAGATGATGCCAATATTGAGATGAGAATGATATATTGAGACAGTGATGACATTAAAGTCATTGTGATATGGAATATTGTGATGAAACTGACCTAGTGCACATTGCATCTACCGTTATTTGTACATTAATACTTATGATTACTATGGTCGAGAGATATGTAAGGTAACAAGTGAGTTGGTAGTTGAGGTCTCTACCGGTTGATGATTAGCTAATGTTATTGCTACTGAGCTGAGGTGTCGGCAATGTTCACGGATACATGGTCCATGTGTTGCCCCTATGGATTTTGTTTTAACACAGAAATAATCAGCGGATATGTGTCACAGGAAAGACATGCTTCAAGATTATTTGACATTGCATCGCATTATTTACATCTTATGGAAGTCTCCTTATCTCATATCATTCCTTACTTATTATTATTATATGTCTTGTTATTATATTGGACGTGTACCATTTGGCTTGTGTATCAATTGGATATTTTGAGATATATTGCTAGATGATGAGGTTTATATATATATATATATATATATATATATATATATTCTTATGATTTGTATATTGTATTGTGCTAGAACTATTCTGAGTACAAGTTTGTTGTTCGGCGGTATGTGGTTGGATGGATAGGAGTAGTTATGTTCTTCATTGCCTTATTTTAGGTTAGTTTTATTTGATGAATACTGTGTGTTTGGTGCTCACTCTTTTCTATATTCTTTAGGTTGTAAGCCCAGTCCTTCTTGCTAGATTTCTGGCTTACAAATCGAGCTTGCGAATCATTCCTGAGGTAGTTTCTTATATCTTCAGCAGGCCTTTGAGGATTCCATTTTATGTTTCATTCTATATGAGAACTAGACTATAGTTTATTAAGCATTCTATATTCAGAGGCTTATACATGTGACACTAGTTGTGGGATGGTTGTGGCTTTTGATTTCCTATGCTTATCAATCTTGTTAGACTATTTTATCTTCTGCTTTCATTATTATGTTAAGTTAGTTAGGTTTGGGATGACTTGCCTTGGTGGGTTAGGTAAGTGTCATCACACTCAAATTTTGAGTTGTGATAAATTTACAACATAAGAAATAAAAAAATGGACCCTCAGAATTCATTCGAAACTCGAGTCACACAAACCAAATATGTAACCCCATAAGAAACGACGTTCCGGAATAAATGGAATAGTCAGAATTCAAATTTGAGACCTTCTTGTCCCAGAACCCAATAAAACTCAAGGAAACTAGTTAAAACATAAAATACATAAACTTTACTTGCAAAATTACAATAAGACTATTTCTAATGTTAGTTTCACCACTCGAAACCACTAGAACTGTTGGAATTTTGATTTGAGCTTCCAAAATCTCAATGTTGACCAAAGTCAAACTATGATTTAGAATCAACTAAAAATGCAACTTTGGGTCTAAAATCTATGTTTTAACTCCAAATTTAGTTTTATAAGTTCTCCTAGACTATACTCGACATCTAGAGCTGATGGAATCAAAGGAATTGCATTTCGATACTCAAAACTCAAGATGACTCACTTTTTTTAGCAAAACAAATTTTTACAATGTTTTGAAAATTTTTAGACTCAACCAACAATTGCCCAAGGTAACTTTCAAGAAAGGTAAAATAGTAATTTTATCAAAAGTGCAATAAATAACCTTCGAGGTTATTACATAAAACAATAAAACTTGATTTGATTGATAGATCTATGATTGGTAGAATTGTTTTTTTAACCCTGGTAAGGTATTGAACGGACTGGTAACACATCGAACTTTTACATGATCACTGACTCATAAGTGGTCGTTGTCGGACCTGAAAAGCTCCCAATAGAACATAATAGCACTCTAATTAGATTGTATTGGATATGATTGGTCTCTACCTAAACCATATGTTTACTTGACATATGTCTTCTGATTGAGTTCATTATCTATTTGAGTTGAGTCATTTCAGTTGAGTTGACTCTCTTGAGTCGAGTTGACGTTGAATTAAATCTCTTAGGTTGAGTCTTTTCAGTTGAGCTACTTGAGTTGAGAATCTATGTTTCTGATCTTTCCTTTGTATCGACTTTACATACTCGTACATTCCTTGTACTGATGCTCATTTAGGCCTACATCTTTTCATGATGTAGAGACAAGAATTAGAGATCATCGATACATGCTTCATTGAGGATCTTATCTGTATTAGTTGATTGGTGAGTCTTCCCTTACATTCAGAGGATGCCACTTATGTCTTTCTTGCTTCGAGTTTAGTATTTTTATTTTGATTTGAGGTAGCCATGAAACTTTCATTGGCATTATCTAGATGCTTAGAAATGGAGGATTCATAAACAATGATGGATTAGAGTGGATGTTTTTATTTTTTTAGACTTGTAATTTCCAAACTATTTTAACAATATTGAATTGATTTGGACTGTTAATGTTTTTCATTATTAGATTGTCATTGAATAAATATGATAAGGCTAAGAGGTTTACTTAGTAACTAGAAATAGTCTCTGAGTGCAGGCTACACCAAGAGTACTGTAGTGGGGTCAACCCTTGCGATCTAACACAATTGGCAGCCTAACTCACTTAGATTCAGCACCCTTTTTCACTTACTTTGATCAAGTCCAAACACATATAAAGACTGTGAAATTAAGAACATAAGCATATACAGGAATAAGTCCCAACCTTTTTATTCAACTTGTGCCAACAAAGGAAGCACATAACACTTAGCCTACCAAATTTGTCCAGGCCAACTTGCTGCCCAAACAGACTGCTCATAGCTTTAACTAGGCCACAACATCCCCTCATGTGCTAGCCTTATGCCTACCAACTCATTTGACATCCCCAACTAATAGGCATAATTTAAATTTAAAAAAATACAAGCTTATCCAAATATACAAACATGTCACAAATGGCTAGAAACTCCCTCAACCACCAAATGCCCACCTTCAAATTTTGGTGCAAATTCCTTGCCCTTGGTGCCCAGATTCGTGCCTTCCCTGCATGTCTATACTATGCCGAGGCACTACATATGTGCCTATTCCATGGCACTGGTCCTGCCCTGTACTGCTTGCCACTAGGGTCCAATTTCCTGCTCCATTGACCTTGTCCAACACGTAGCCTTAGCTTGTTTAGCCACAATCTTTCCACATCATAGCCTTACCTTGGCTTAGCTTCCTTGGCCTTTTTCATGCCTTAGCCACGTCTAGCCTTGCATTACCTTAGCTTATCCATACCTTGCCATGCTTTAGCCATGTACTGCCTTGCATGCCCTGGCCACGCAAATGCCAAGGGCTTCCTTCAATTGAATTTTATCTTGACTGAAGTCGTGGGTCCTTGGCTAGGCTTATTAGGCAAGTCACTAGCCAAGCCCGAGCCGCTCGAACAATGGGGTTGAGGGTCTGATAAACTTTCCCCACCTGATGATCCTATCATCCTCGATGAGGTAGAATGTCTTGTCCGTTCAGGCTGCGTTATTACAACAAAATCAAGGTATACTTTAATTTGATCCACAAATTGCAACAATGATGCAACTTTCTCCCAGGTTGCATCACATTCCTGTTCGCCCATCCAATGAATTAGAGACTATGTTCTTCTATTCTTTTTATGGTATCCAACCAACCTATGATCCAGAATCTTTTCAATTTGATCTTCAAAGTATGCCCGTACAATAAGAGGAGCACGTCTGGATGCCGACCTTGTTGGATCCTCAATATCTCCATAGAAAGGCTTCAAATCTCACATGGAATGTAAGGTGAATATTAAGTCACTCCAACAGATTCAACTGATAAACAACTTCACCCACTCTTTCAACCACTCTAAAGAGTCTATCATATTTTGCAATCAATAAGCGATGCACTATTATGCTACTAATTTTCTTCCAGATTTGTGGAGTCAAATTCAGCAACACTTTGTCTCCAACTTGGAACTATAAAGCATGCCAACCTTTATCAGCATGCTTCTTCATTCATTCTGCTACCTTACTCAAGCTGTCTTATGGCTCATCTAACATCTCTTGCTTGTCACATGCATAATTGTGAGTAGCAAGACACTTCCCTTGTGCATCAGTCTTAGCGACTTCCAATAGTGTATTGGACTACATGCCCAGCACCAACTCAAATGCACTCTTCTCTGTTGCAGATGACCTATGCAAGTTATAACAAAAATGTGCACTATCTAGCAAGTCAACCTAGTTCTTTTGATTTGCAGTCACATAGTGTCTAAAATATTGCATAGGCAGATAATTGAATCTTTTCGTACGTCCATCAGTTTGTGGGTGGTTTGCCCTTGAGAACTTTAAATTAGTGACTATCATGTTGAAGAAAGAAGTCCAAGCCTTACATGTGAATCTATCATCCCGATCACTCACAATATCCAATATAACACCAAAGTTTTTCTCAACATACTCATAAAAAAATTTAGTAGCTACTTAAGAAGAACATAAAGTAGGGGCCACAATGAAGTTACCGTATTTCAAAACTTGTCAACTATGACCATGATTTATGCTTTTCCATCAACCTTTGGAAACCCGCTAATGAAATCCATTGAAATAGAAGCCCATAGATGCTCCGCAATGGGTAAAGGCTGCAATAAACCTACTTCTTTCTTCAGTTCTGTCATGTTCAATTGACATACTAGATATAATGTTACATAGGCCTCAATGTCATCATTCATCTTTGGCTAGAAATAATTTTCGGACAGTAATACTATAATTCTTTCAACACCTGAATGTCCAACATAAAATAGTATCATGTGTTTCATTGAGGAGTTTTCTTTGCATCCCATCACCTTGAGGTACCATGAATCTCCCCCTTAATAAAGTAGATCGTCTCTCGATCCATTACCGTCTAACTTTTCCCTCTTTAACTTGTGTCATGACCCAAGCCTAGGGCCTAGACGTGACACGGCGAATAGGGAATCCAAAGGAATCCCAATCAAGCCTCTTAACTTGTCATTACATATCATTAGTCACGGAAGCATATAAAAGACATAAAGTAAGCATGAGGGGCAAAGGAACAAAGGGATAGCTTGCAAAACATCATCATTAAGAGACAAGGAGTCATAGCTTATATCATAGATATATAACTTGTCCAACAAACACCTCTAAATACATAGATAGAGCGGAGGCCAAGACAAAGTAACCGGGCTCACCCTCATACTCAAAATAGGACATAATTATTACCTCAATACAAAGAAAGAGGAAAACATAGACCAAGGTCCCCGAAATGGAGGACTCACCAACTAGCTTGAAATAGCACCGACTAGCCATGTGAAGGAGGAGGAGGATCAACTTTGGCTTCGGTTCCTATATGGTGATATCATGTAGGAAAGATTATGCGTTTTTACGTTTGAATGTACTAAGTATGTGGGATGCAATGCAACAAGAAATAGACATCATAATTAAAATGCATAATAATATACAATAGGCATATTATAACAAGATGGCATGTATGATCAATGCTAGAATAAAACATGCTTAAGTAACTTATGCTCATATAAGATATCATATGTGAAGAATAGACTAAGCTAGAATTCCAAAGTATAAACCCCTTAGCAGGTTAGTAATGATAGCACCGATCACCCTAGTGTGTGAGGTACAAATCCCTCATCAAGGTTAGTGATGATATCACCCATCACCCTAGTGTGTGAGGTATTAACCCATAATCAAGGTTAGTGATGATAGCATCCATCCCCCTAGTGTGTGAGTTATTAACCCTTCATCAAGGTTAGTGATGATAGCACCTATCACCCTTGTGTGTAAGGTATTAACCCTTCATCAAAGTTAGGATGATAGCACCCATACCCTAGTGTTTGAGATATTAACCCCTCAACTAGGTTAGTTATGATAGCACCCATCACCCTAGTGGTTGAGATATTAACTCGTCAACTAGGTTAGTGATGATAGCACCCATCACTCTAGTAGTTGAGATATTGACCCCTCAACTAGGCTCCTAGATTGGGAATGGTCTAATACAACACTTCATATAGAATTCATAATGTACATAAGCTTATTTCATCATCATATAGTCATTCATATCATATCTTAAGCTTTCGACCTTCAACTCCACAAGAAACCCTAGCCGGACATTTTATCAAACACTTAGGGGGTGTAATAGGAGTAAAAAACCATGCAATTCAGAGATGAAATCATGCCAGAAAATCTATTGTAAAATCATCAATCAGCACTTCACAACACCCCCCAAGACACTAATATCAAAACACCTTATCAAATTCAACATTAGGTCCAAGATTTAGAGATGAAAACATGCTAAAACAACTATATTTGCATGAAAAAAAATCATTGTGTAATAAATTTCTTAATATAAAAGACCCACATGTAAAATCAACTTTAAATCATGTAATATTAGTAAAAAGGAGGCTTATGCACCATGGGTGAAAGGACCTAATGGTTCAACATCACATACCTTATCTTTGGACAACCCTTGAAAGAGATTGGAGATGGAAACTTGAAGCTTAAATAAAATCCTTGAAGAAATTCTTAAGATTGGTCTTGAGTTTTAGGACTTGAATTTATGGTGAAATATGAGTCTAAGTGTTTGAGATGATATTGAAGAATGTTAAGGATGATATGAGGGTGAAATAAGGCTAAGTATATGTACTTTCAAGTGTGGGAACCCTTATGCCCAAGACTTATATGTCTTGGACCAAAAAATTAAAACAGGCACCAAAAGCTACAGGGGCGCATTGTGAAAACCCCACTGGAATTTGCATTTTCTACAGAAACATGTTCTACGAAAATGGGCATAAATCCTTCATGCAAACTTGGAGTGAGTTGAAACCAAGTGAATTGGAAAGCTAATTCAAAGGGCTTTAATTTGGTAGGTCATGGGTCACACAGTTCTTCGTCTGCTAAGAGATATGCCCCTTCAAAGTTGACCCTCCTAAATCACGTTTTTTGCGATTTTCAGATTTTGATACAATTGCTCTAAAATTTGGGTTAGACCCATTTCTCACTCAATTTGATCCCCTGAACAAGAACATGAAGTCAGAGTTTTGAAACAAGGACTGGATTTTTAGACATATGGAAATCACGATTCTGGGTACTTCTAAGGCACATTTTCGGGCACTTTTTGGGGTCGTTATAATATCTCCCCCTTGGGAACATTCATCCTTGAATGTAAAAGAGACGTACATAACAAGAGTAATCATGAGCAAATCAGCCCCAAAAAGAATGCAACATTACATTTAAAACACCATCTTCAGAATCTCAACATAATTGTAAAATCATCATAAACTTGTCAACTTAAACATGAATGAATATGAATGACATAGGGACTAAAACAGGAGACTTAGAATCATAAAAAGACTTGACGTAATATCATAAGCTTGAATAGAATGAAAAAGATATGGATATTGCTCCTCCATGCCTGCTCCAGCTCCCCGAGAGACACATACGAATAGATGACTCTTCCAAAAGTGTCTTGAAGAACACTACATCATTATCAATCAACTTCTTCACTCGTCCATCTAACAGCCCCATCGGGACCTTCTCTTATGCCAACTTGTCCTCTATATCACCCACAATTACAAAGAGTGTCATAGCACTAGAGTGACCAACACATTCCATCTACCTAGAAGCATGAAGAACTGGACGAACCATATCTACATCCATAGGAAAATCCCCAAACTTATGCAACCTTACTAACCTCCCTCTACACTATAAGGACTAATAATCCTCAACTCAATTACAACAACAACATTACCCCAGTGCCTCGAAAGGCTCACACCCATTGCGGGGTAAGGGGAGTCAGATGTACGCAGCCTGACCCCTATGTTTAAAAACATAGCGCAACTGTTTTTGGAATCCTCAACTCAATTGTCAATCTTAAATATACCTAGCCTACTTGGTACCATAACCGTCATCTCCCCCTTGGAAGACAACCTCCACACTATCATTCTCTTACCCAAAACTTCCAACTCTAATAAGGCGGAAATGAAAGCCTTGTCTAATCTAGTCCTCTTAACCCAAGTAGATTTGGAACTATCAAGAACACTATACTACCCTTCTCAACTTCCTTCAACGTAACTCCCTATTTAACTGACCGATGGACTCTGCTAAGCATCTCCTTACCACCACTATCTACACACACTAGGCTACCTAGAGCGCTAACCACAACACTAGCCTTATTGAAAAAGCCAATGCACACTTATACCATAATCCCTAAGGGGTTCTAACAACCTTCTTGTTATCTTTTACTCACACCTATCATATTTAGTAACCAATCCCCCAAATGATTCACAAGCCCTAAATAAATCAATACCTCATCACTAGAAACCACCACAAACATACCAAGGTAGGGTTTTAAGACCCTATTCATGAAACCGATACACACAACCGACGTATAAGCCAACTAAACAACTCCACCAATATTCAAAATGCTCACTCCTAGTCCGAAAAGGACACTTAGGGATATCATCTACCCTCATCCTCACTTGGGGACAAAACCTGAACCAAAGATCAATCTTAGAGTAGTGACTAACCCATTATAGTAGACCAAATAGATCGACCATCCTTACCCATCATATTACAACCTTACGGGTTCTACACTCATTATAAACATGCTAAGCAAGTATCCCAAACCACCCCAAGACCCCCCAACACAACAAGCTAAGTCGTTATCCCACAAGAATACTTATAATATGTATGTACATACATTAAAAGAGGCAATAGTCATTTTCCAAATCATTTCAATGCACAATTGAGCTAAAAAGGCAAACACCATTCATAATAATTCATACTTAGTGTCAAATGCCAAAATCATAATTTCATAGTCATAATACTCATGCATAGGAATTAACCATTCATATACAAAATGGTGCAAGCACCTAAAATGCTTAAAGAGCCTAAATCAAAGACATACATATGATCACAATATTTTCATAACCAACATTTTATCAAAATTATACCATAAAACAAATGGGCTTACACATATCATAACTATTTTTAAAAAATAATTTGTGTACATAAATGTATATGCTATGAACAATGAGGAAATGACATAGGCAATTAAGACTCCATTTAAAATCAACATTTATATTACGAAGTTGAAGTGAAAACATAATTAATTTTATATTTAAATCCATAGTGTGATCTCTCATGCACAAATCATTCAAAAAAGGGAACATGCATACTTATAACTTCATAAACCCAAAGTAAATCCTCATATAACAGCTTAAATTACATTAAAATCATCAAATAAACACTACCTATGCATCAATAGAATTTTAGGAATCATAATATTCAAATCCCAAATTAGTAAAATACAAGTAGGTTTTCTTGAAAATAATTTTGGGTCTCCTTGATTGGAAGGAATCAAGGATCAACCCACACACGAATTCTACTAGCACCAAGGAATAACACAAGAAATAACAACTCCCAGACCTATCAAATCACCCTAATCAAAATGTCAGTTACAGCAATGGCCTTACTTAGGGTCAACTAATTCATAGGAGAAGTAATAGAAAAGAACCTATTCACAAACTCCGGTAATAGCCCACTAAGCCCAAGAACCTCCTAAACCCAAGGAAGTCAAGGTGTAGGCTAATCTCTAATCATCTTCATCTTACTAGGGTCTATATTAATACTATCACTGGGCACCACACAACCTAGGTAGGCAAATTCTTACAAAAATACTCTCACTTCTCCTATTTAACATCTAACTTTCTTCTTTAAACTTTGTAGTACTACTCTCAAAGACTCACATGCACTACCTCATTAGGGAAATGAACGATTATATCATCACCAAAACCACCATAAACCTATTAGAGTAGGGAGTAAAGATTTTACTCATGAGACTTATACGCATACCTGGTGTACTAGTCAAAACAAAAGAATACTACCCCAAAATTCAAAATATCGGAAAGGATATTCAAATCCTCATCTACGAACAACAACAGCTCTATAGACAAAACAACTTAGGTTCAACACCTCCACTTCTTATAAGATAGAAAATTTAACCCCTTGGAACCCAATTGTAGCTTAATACAAGAAATGGACCTACCTCCCTTGCTACCATTCAAAATCCACCGCACCAACTCTAACAAGCCGCAAGCACGACCTAATGCAATACAAACCCAGATCAACACCTATGAACCTCCTAGCATCAATATACTCAACAAAAGGATAGAAACCAAGGTCCATAACAACAACTTCGGTGCACAAGAAGCCCCACTAGCAACCAAAAGAATAACGAAATAAGCAATGGCACACCAGCCCAACAATGCACACATATCAAAGTCGAGGAAACTTCAACTTGCCAGTAATGGCATTGGACACCTCATCCGCTCCTTGATCCACTTGATTAACATGACAACCTCGATCCAAAATTTGACCACCCTTACACTTCCCTGGGACACATGGACAATCCACTAGTTGTGACCCACTTCATTACGTCCACAACAAGCATTGGTCTTCCCCAAGCATGGGCCACCATGATATCTCCCACACCTTTGACACTTGGGGATAGTCATCACACCATCACCCTTTTTACTTTTAGTGCGTCTATGAGGACAATCCTTCCTCTTATATCCCACTTTGCCGCAATCAAAACAAGCATTGGTGTCACAACTTGGACACATGGCATCACCTCTATCCTTAAGACTTTGGAACTTTCCTTCAATACAGGCCCTCTTGGCCCTACTATCTCTCCTCTTACTATTTGAAGTCCCAGAAACACCCACTTGTTGTTCGAAGTAAGTTGCCAATTTCACTGCCGCTTTCACCACTTTCCATAGAACATCGCAAATCTCCACATTCATCTTATCACTGTCCAGAGTAGCTTGAGATATATCCTGGAATGTAATGGTTAGGGGTTAGCAATAAACCCTAGGGCGTCTAACTCTACCGCACGACATTGATCATAAAGAAGTGAAATATTTCCTAGAACACCTTATAGCCTCCTACTTGTAGTTGTGGTGCACAACACAACCATGAATAAGACCCTGATCGACATGGTGTGTTTGACTCTGAGGATCTATCAATCTTATGCTCTGATACCAAGTTTTTCATGACCTAAGCCTAGGGCCTAGACGTGACATGGTGAATGGGGAACCTGAAGGAACCCCAATCAAGACTCTTAACTTGTCATTATACATCATTAGTCGTTGAAGCATATAAAAGACATAAAGTAAGCATGAGGGGCAAAGGGACTAAGGGATATATTGCAAAACATAATCATTAAGAGACAAGGAGTCATAGCTCATACCATACATACATAACTTGTCCAACAAACACCTCTAAATACATAGATAGAGGGGGCCCAAAGACAAAGTAATCGGGCTCACCCTCATAGTCAAAATAGGACATAAAATATATTGTCTCAATACAAAGCAAGAGGAAAACATGAACCAAGGTCCCCAAAATGGAGGACTCACCAACTAGCTTGAAAAAACACCGACTAGCCATGTGGTAGAGGAGAATGGTCAACTTGGGCTCCGGCTCTGAGATGGTGATATCATGTAGGCAAGAGTATGTGTTAGTATGTTTGAATGTACTAAGTATGTGGGATGCAATGCATCAAGAAATAGACATCATAATCAAAATGCATAATAATAGGCAATAGACATATTATAATAAGATGGCATGTATGATCAATGCTAGAGTAAAAAACATGCTTAAGTAACTCATGCACATATAAGATATCATATGTAAAGAATAGACAAGCTATATTTCCAAAGTATTAACCCCTTGGCAGGTTAGTGATAATAGCACCCATAACCCTAGTGTGTGAGGTACAAACCCCTCATCAAGGTTAGTCATGATAGCACCCATCACCCTAGTGTGTGAGGTATTGAACCCTCATCAAGGTTAGTGATGATAGCACCCATCACCCTAGTGGTTGAGATATTAACCCCTCAACTAGGTTAGTGATGATAGCACCCATCATCCTAGTGGTTGAGATATTGACATCTCAACTAGGCTCCCGGATTAAGAATGGTCTAATTCAACACTTCATATAGAATTTATCATATACATAAGCTCATTTCATCATTATATAATCATTCATATCATATCTTAAGCTTTGGACCTTCAATTCCATAAGAAATCCTAGCCGAACATTTTATCAAACACTTAGGGGATGCAATGGGGATAAAAGACCATGAAATTTAGAGATGAAATCATGCCAAAAAATCTGTTGTAAAACCATCAACCAGTACATTACAACACCCCCACGATATTCACATCAAAACCCCTCATCAAATCCAACATTAGATCCAAGATTTATTGCTCAAAACATGCTAAAACAACCATACTTTCATGAACAAAAATCACTGTGTAGTAAATGTCTTAATATAAAAGATCCATATGTAAAATCAAATTTAAATTATGCAATATTAGTAAAACGAGGCTTAGGCACCATGGGTGAAAGGACCAATTGGTTCAACACCACATACCTTAGCTTTGGAGAACCCTTGAAAGAGATTGGAGATGGAGACTTGAAGCTTAAATAAAATCCTTGAAGAAATCCTTAAGATTAGTCTTGAGATTTGGGACTTGAATTTAGGGTGAAATATGAGTCTAAGTGTTTGAGAGGATATTGGGGAATATTAATGATGATATGAGGGTGAAATAAGGCTTAATATATGTATTTTCAAGTGTGGGAACCCTTAGGCCCAAGAATTATAAGTCTTGGACTGGAAAAACCAAAACAGGCACCAATAGGGGTGCGTCGTGGAAGCAACGCGAAAACACTACTAGCATTTGCATTTTCTGCTCAAATGTATTCTACAAAAATTGGCATAAATCCTTCATCCCAACTAGGAATGAGGTGAAACTAAGTGCGTTGGAAAGCTAATTCAAAGGGATTTAATATTATAGGTCTTGGGACAACCAGTTCTTTGTGTTCTAAGAGATATGCCCCTTTAAATTTGACCCATCTAAATCATATTTTTTGCGATTTTCGGATTTTGATACGGTTGCTCCAAATTTGGGTTAGACCAATTTCCCACTCAATTTGACCCCTTGAACAAGAATATGAAGTAGGATTTTTGAAATAGCAAATGGATTTTTAGATATATGAAAATCACGATTCCGAGTACTTTAGTGTCACATTTTCGGGCACTTTTTGGGGTCGTTACAACTTGATCCATTAATTTGATATATAATAAATCATATGCAACACTAAACTTAGTACTATCAAGAAAATCATATTCAAGTCTAGTTAATGCATAAACAGTAACAAATACCTCATGACGACTCAATGCATCAGCCACTTGGTTTTGCTTTCCTCATTTGTATATCCACGCAAAGTCATATGCTGCCAATATCTCTTGTCATTTTGCCTGCTTCGAACTTAATTTTTGTCGAGTTATGAAGCAAGTATACACATCATCCATCTTGACTATGAACTTTGTTCTGACGAGATACCCCCTCCATGTTTGAAGACAATGGAGCACTGCCACCATCTCTTTTTCATGTGCAAAATATCTTTGCTCCATTGGATTCGACTTCCTACTCTCAAATGCAACAGGATGACTATCTTGAACCAAC
Organism: Solanum ossicruentum; assembly: GCA_025774065.1. Taxonomy (NCBI): domain Eukaryota; kingdom Viridiplantae; phylum Streptophyta; class Magnoliopsida; order Solanales; family Solanaceae; genus Solanum; species Solanum ossicruentum. The sequence goes on from JAOTQR010021334.1 coordinate 39,274, forward strand.
ACACCCCTAATAGCATAATAATATGCATATGTGTGTACTTCAAAGGTCTATCAAAATTGGGCAATCGCAATATTGGTTCAGAAGCAATGGCCTTCTTCAATGAGTTGAAAGCCTTTTCTCTTGCTTTAGACTAAGCCCATTTCACGTTCTTCTTCAACAAATCTGTCAATGGTGCCGCCTTTTTCGAATATCCAGCAATGAATTTCCGATAGTAGTTTGCCAGCCCTAAGAATGATTTTATTTCTTTAACCCCGGTGGGTGCTTACCATTCTGCTATTGCTTGCACTTTCTTAGGGTTCATGTGCACTTGGTTTTCACTAACCAAATGTCCCAAAAACTTGATCTTATGACAAGTCAATTCATACTTTTCCATCTTGATATAGAGTTTGTATTCTTTAACTTTTTGCAACACCTTCCTCAAATGCAGCAAATGGTCTTCCAGAGCCCTATTATATATGACTATGTTATCTAAGTAGACTACTACAAAGTCATCAGGATAATCATAAAGGACATTATTCATTACGTTACAGAAGCAGTCATGGCATAGTCAGCCCAAATGGCATTATAAGGAAATCATAGCTACCATATCTAGTTATATAAGTAGTCTTTGGGGCATCTACTTCGTCTATGTGAACTTGCAAATAGCCAGACCTTAAGTCTAACTTAGAAAAGCAACTAGCTTTAGATAGCCTATCTAGCAAGTCTTGAACTAGCAACACTAGGTACTTATTCTTCACAGTCCCTTTGTTCAGTGCCCTGTATGCTCCTCTCGTAGTCTAGGCCTCCAATTTTTGGTCCAAAGTTTTGGCGCTCTGTTTCCTGTTACGAGTCTACCTGTACGAGTCACATCAAGATCTATGACTCATAGGATGGCCTCGTAAGGCTGACCTCTACTTAGAGGATTTCTAATTTTTAGTCTCTAGTTCTTGCTACGAATCACCCTACAACTAGTAGCTTGGGCTACGACTGGTAGGTGAGCTTGTATGTCCTGAGCTTCAGTAAAATCTGTAATTTTTCTCCAAAATCATGCCAACCTACCATTTTTGGAATAACAACACAAAAACATATCAAAACCATGAAAATTCTCATTAAGAACTCACAAAATTCCTTGTTTTAGGCATCAAATGTATTGTATTTTGACAGCACATCACATGGACACATGGAAGACAGGATGAACCATATTCATCTCCATAGGTAACTCCAACTCATATGCAACCTTACCCACTCTCCTCAAAACTTTATAAGGACCTACAAACCTTGGGCTTAATTTTCCTTTCTTGCCAAACCAGACCACACCCTTCCTGGGTGAGACCTTCAAGTAAACCCAATCACCAACCTTAAACTCAAGATCTCTTCTCCTCATATTAGAGTAGGACTTTTGTCTACTTTAGGTTGTTTTCAACCTCTCCCTTATCAACCTTACCTTCTCCATGGCCTCTACGACCAAATACGGACCTAGCAAAGCCATTTCCCCCACTTCAAACCACCCGATCGGGGATCTACAAAACCTACCATATAAAGGTTCAAAGGGAGCCATACCAATGCTTGAGTGGTAGCTAATGTTGTAAGAAAACCCAATAAGTGGAAGATGTTCATCTCAACTACCTTTAAACTCCAAAACACAAGCTCTAAGTATATCCTTGAGAGTTTGAATAGTTCTCTTAGCTTGACCATCCATTTGAGGATGAAAAGTCGTGCTAAGCTTAACCTTGGTACTAAGACCTCTTTGGAATGACCTCCAAAAGTGGGAAGGGTATTGAGCACCATGATTTGAAATAATAGACAAAGGCACCCCACGCAATCTAACCAACATATGTATGTACAAGTTAGAATAATCTTCGGTACCATAAGTGGCCTTGACTGATAGAAAGTGGCCAACTTTGTCATTTTAACCACAACAACCCAAATAGAGTCAAAGTGTTTCCTAGTTTAGGCAACCCAACCACAAAATCTATGTTGATCTCTTCCCATTTCCAAGTAGGAATCTCTATATCTTGGGCTAGGCTACCCAACCTTTGATGTTCGGCCTTCACTTGTTGGCAATTGTGACATCCGAATATGAACTTGGAAATGTCCCTCTTCATACCAACCCACCAATATACCTCTCAAGTCTCTATACATCTTTGTAGAACTAGGGTGAATGGAATAGGATGGATTATGGGCCTCCTTCAAGATCAATTATTTCAAGTCATCCACATTTGGCACACACAATCTACCTTGGTACCTAAGGGAACCATCTCTCCTTTGGGAGAAAACCTTTAGTTTACCATCTCTCACCAAGGCCTTCAATCTAGCAAGGCAGGGTCAAGATCTTGTTTTGCCTTTACCTCCTCAATCAAGGAAGATTTAGAACCATTAACAATCACTACACCACCATTATCAACTTCATCAAACCTAACCCCCAATCTAGCCAACCGGTGAACTTCTCTAGCCACCTGCTTGCCACCATCTTCAACATGATCTAGACTACCCATGGACACTCTACTTAGAGCATCGGCCACTAAATTTACTTTGCCGAGGTGATAATGCATACTCATATCATAGTCTATAAGGAGCTCGAACCACCTTCATTTTGTCTCAAATTAAGATCCTTTTAGGTGAACAAGTATTGGAGATTCTTGTGGTCGGAAAACACATCAACATGAACTCCATACAAGTAGTGACGCTAAATTTTCAAAGCAAATACCATGTTGTCAATTCAAGATCATAGGTGGGATAATTCTTCTCATACAGCTTAAGTTGTCTAGAGGCATATGCCATCACCTTGCCATTTTGCATCAAAACACCCCCCAAACCAATTCTTGAGGCATGATAATATACCACAAACCCTTCCAACCTTTCCGATAGAGCCAAAATGGAAATGGAGACAAACTTATCCTTCAAAGTTTGGAACCTCTTTTCACATTCATCGGTCCACATGAATTTTTCCTTCTTTTCTGTCAACTTAGTCATAGGAGAAGCAATAGAAGAGAAACCATTTAGAAACCTCTGGCAGTAACCTGCCAAACCCAAAAAACTCCTAATATCTGATGGAGTCAAAGGTCTAGGCCAATTCCTTATCACCTTCGTCTTCTTAGTGTCCACCTTAATGCCATCACCGGACACTACATACCCTAGAAAAGCAACCTCTTTCAACCAAAATTCACATTTTTCATATTTAGCATACACTCTCCTCTCTCAAGATTTGTAATGCCACCCTCAAATGATCCACATGCTCTTTCTTACTCCGGGAATAAATCAATATTCATCAATAAAGACCACCACAAACACGCCAAGTTAGGATTTAAAGAACCTATACATAAGATCCATAAATATAGTCGGTACATAAGTTAACCCAAAGGACACAACCACAAACTCAAAGTGTCCATGCCTAGTTCGAAAAGCCGTCTTAGGAATATCATACTCCCTCACTTTCAGTTGGTGATAACAGAACTGAAGGTCAATCTTAGAAAAGTGACTAGCCTCTTGAAGTTGATCAAAGAGCTCATCAATTCTTAGTAGAGGATACATATTCTAAGTTGACGGTAATCAATGCACATTCTAAGAGAACCATTTTTTTTCTTCACAAATAACACCGGTGCACCCCAAAGTGACTTACTAGGCCTTATGAAACCCTTTTCCAAAAATCCCTCAATTGATCCTTCAAGTCCTTTAATTCCACCAGGACCATATGGTAAGGGGGGATGGAAATGGGTTGAATATCGAGAAGGAGGTCTATTCCAAAGTCTATCTCCCTTCTGGGAGGAATGTGGGACGCTCATAGGGAAAGACATCAAGAAACTCATTAACCAACGGAACCGACTCAATAGGAAGGACTTTGGACTCAACATCCCTAACCCTCACAAGATGATAAAGGAAACCTTTAGAAATCAACTTTTGGTCTTTAAGACAAGAAATGAATCTACCCTTGACCACCACATCACGAATTTTTTTCCACTCAGGGACGGGCTCATTAGGGATTGGATTTTAACTCTACGTGTTCTACAATCAATAGAAGCATAATATGCATACAACCAATCCATCATAAGAATGACATCAAAATCCACCATATCTAATTCAATGAAATCACAAGGCAAGACTTTATGCAATATGAACACAAGCCAATTTCTATAGACTCTTTTAGCAAAAATGGACTCACCAATGGGGGTTGACACTTCATAAGGCTCACACAACAATTCGGGACTAACATGAAGCTTTTTTGCAACAAAATGAGTAATAAAAGAAAGAGTGTCACCCGAGTCTATTAATCCATACACATCAAAATCAAAAACCTTTAACATACCGGTGACGACATCGGGCACCTCATCCACCCCTTGTCTTCTTTTGAGAGCATAGAATCTATTTTGCCTTGGAGCACCCCCTTGTTGGCCTCCCTTAGCCCGTGGATCCGCATTTGCACCTTGGCCTTGTGGATCACCCTCTCTACCTTTGTTTTGAGCATGAGGACAATCAATAACTTTGTGACCCATTTCACCACAACCAAAGCAACCATTAGAATCCCTCAAAGATGGGCCACTATGATTCTTTTCACACCTTGGGCATCTAGGATTTTTCATTCCTCTATTACCACCTTGGAATCTTGGGTTGGTCGCCCTATCTTTGGCAAACCTCTTGTTAGGAGCATTGGATGACCCTTGGCCTTGGAACTTGTGACCTTGAGGAAATCAGCCACCCTTAAAACATTGGAAAACACCTTCAAAACGAGCCCTCTTGGACTCACCACTTATTCTTTTTCTAAGCTTCTACCCTTCTAGTTGCTCGGCATAGGTCATGTGCCGAGAAAAGTCCATATCTCCTACTAGCATGGCGATACGATACTACTCATTAACCAAGTCGGACACTCCTGACACAAATTTGTTCATCCTTGATCTAGGCTCAGCACCAATTGTGGAGCATACTTGGATAGCTTGTTGAACTTAAGGGCATACTCCTTCACTCTCATGGAACCTTGCTTATGGTTCATAAACTCATCATCTTAGCCTCCTTAGCTCGATAGGAAAGAACCGGTTGAGGAATGCGACTTTGAACTCTTCCCAGAGGATAGTATTATCATTCTCCTTCTCCAACTTCCATTATGTAAACAAAATTTGACCCACCCCTTCAAGTTGGAAGGCCGTCAACTCTGCCTTTTCCTTCGAATTGACCCCCATGATAGATAGCATCTTGTACACCTCGTCTATGAACTCTTAGGGATCCTCATCCGTCTTGGACCCATGGAACTTTTTTGAGTTCATTCTTGTGAAATCCCTCACCCTAGAAGCTGGAGTGGGAGCATGAGGGGCTTGGGCCACTTAGTTAATTTGGTTGGTCATACCATGAGCCAACATTGTAATAGCATCTCAGAACTCATCTTAGACCACCCCTCCACCTTGAGGAGCTTGAGGAGCGGGAGGGTTCGATTGCTCCTCGGGTGTATAGGCTCTCCTTAGTATCCCTCTTGGAATCGGCATGATCTAAAATAGCAAAGAGCATTTGTTAGGAGAAAAACTATGCACTTACATCTAAAGCATGATATAGACCATGAAGAAGTGAAACATTTCCTAAAACGCATCATAGCCTCCCATTAATAGTTGTGGAACGCTTCACAAGCATGAATAAACTCTAATCAACGTGGTATGTTGGATTTCGAGGACCATTAAGAACTAGTTCTCTCATACCAAGTTTGTCATGACCCAATCCTAGGGCCTAGATGTGACACGGGGAATGGGGAATCGAAGGGACCTCAAACAAGTCTCTTAGCATATCATTCACACATCCTTGGTCGCAGAAACAAAATAAACATCACATGGTACAATAAAAAGGGAAGCGGGACTAAGGGAAAGTCTTTGATAATGATAAAAGCATATAAGAGTCAAGCTCATAGTATAAGTACATCATAGTATCTAACAACACTTCTAACTTGGAATGGAGCGGGAGCCAAGACACTTTTCGGGTTCACCCTCATAATAACAAGTGTTCAATAAAATAAAGTCTCAAAATAGCAAGAGTAATATAGATAGTGTCCTCAGACTTGAGGAATCACCAAAGCTTAACTCCGAAGTATCAACTAGCCACATGGAGGATGATCAAAATGTGTTTCTATCCCTACATAGTAATATCATGTAGGCGTAGAGTATGCGTTAGTATGTTTGAATGTACTAAGTATGTGGGATGCAATGCAACAAGTGTCACGACCCAAGCCTAGGGCCTAGGCGTGACATGGCGCAAGGGGAACCTGAAGAGACCCCAAGCAAGTCTCTTAGAACATCATTACACATCCTTGGTCGCGAAAGTAATAAAACAAGCATCAAGAGATAATAAATCGGGATAACTGGGACAAAAGGAATACTTTCATATCTTAGACATCAAGAACAATAGAGTCAAGGCTCATAACATAAATACATAATATATCCAATAACACCTCTACTACATAGATAAGAGCGGGGCCCACGACAAGCAACCGAGCTCACCCTCATAGTCCATACATAAACAAAAGAAAGATAGTCTTAATACATAGCAAGAGATAATAAGTAACATCCCCGAAATAGAGGATTCACCAACTAGCTTGAGAGTCAATCGTACTAGCCATGTGGAGGAGGAGGATAATCAAGCGGTGCACTGGTTCCTATATGGTGACATCATGTAGTCATAGAGTATGTATTAGTACGTTTGAATATACTAAGTATGTAGGATGCAATGCAACAATATATAGGCATCATAGGCAAAATACATAATAATTCTCAATGGGTAGCATAATAGCAAGATGGCAAGAATGGTTAATGCTTACGTAAAACATGCTTACATAAAACATAACACATGTGTAAGAAGAGACCACTATCATATTGGTGGATTGTTGCACCTTACCTTCTTTGGTGATTGAGGTATAAACCCCTTCAATTGGTTTATAGATCATCGCACCCTACTACCCTTATTGATTGGAGTACAAACCCCCCAACATGATTGCCAAGGTACAAACACCCGACATGGTTACCAAGGTACAAACCCCCGACATAGTTGATAGATCATCACACCCTACCACCCGTGGTGACTGAGGTATAGACTCCCCAACATGGCTATCAAGGTACAAACCCTCGACATGGTTATCAAGGTACGAACCTCTTGACACGGTTAGCCGATATGCAACCCTCGAGTAGGGCATGGTCACATTCCAACACTATATAGGGAATACCATATACATACGTTCATTTCATCATCATTTCATCACCATTTCATCATCATATTGTCATTCAATTAATAAGATATGCATTGGACCTTCAATTTCTTAAAAACCCATAACCAGGCATTTTATCAAATACTTAGAGGGTGTGTAGTGCTAGTATAAAACCATGTAATTCAAGAGTGCTATCATACTAGCAAGTTCAATATAAAACCATTAATACATACTTGGTAACACCCTCAAGTAATGTACATCAAAACCCTTCATCAAATCTCACTTTAGATCTTAGATTCATAGCCCAAAACATAGTAAAAAAGTCATAATTTCATAGACCCCAACATAGTGTGCAGTGATTTTCCATAATAAATAAGACCCATTTGTAAATCAACTTTGAATCATGCAAATTAGGGTGAAAGGTAGCTTGCATCATGGGTGAAAGAAACCCACATACCTTAGCTTTGGAGTTAAAATTGATGAAGATTGGAAATGGAGATTTGAAGCTTGAATGAGATCCTTTAAATCCGGATAAGTTTTGAGACTTGAGTTTAAAAGTAAAATATTTAGCTAAGTGTTTGAATAAGTATTGTGGAATGTTTTGAATGATATGAGAGAGAAAAATAGCTAAGTATAGGTATTTTCACGCTTGGTAACACTTAGGCAAGACTGAGGTCCAAAACTGGACCACAGTATATACATATGCGCACCCTTGGCGTGTCGCGCCAGGGGCGTGAAACCTCTCTGGAAATCACATTTTTTGCGATTTTTAGATTTTGCTACGGTTGCTCTTAAATTGGGGTTAGAGCCATTTTCCATTCAATTTGACCTCCTGAACAAGAATATGATGTCAGATTTTTTATCTCATGCATGAACTTTTAGATATATGGAAATTACGATTTCGAACACTTCCAAGACACATTTTTGGGCACTTTTTGGGGTCATTTCAATATCTCCCCCTTAGAAACATTCTTCCCCGAATGTCAAAGAAATGTATATGAGAGACACAAACATGATAATTTCAGCACACAAAAGAATGCACAATGCACTTAAACATCATTTCAAAAATCTCATCATAAGTGTGAAATCATCATGAACTTGTCAATTTAAACATGAATATATGTATATGTCATGGGTTGAACTTAGACTTGAAATCACATAGGGGACTTAGAGTGATACCTTAGACTAGAGTGGAGTGGAAAAGATAAGGATATCACTTTTACATGTCCGCTTCGGCCTCCCAAGTAGCACTTTCAACTTGTTGATTCCTCCAAAGGACCTTAACCGAAGCCATATCCTCGTTCCTCAATCCCTTCACTTGCTTATCCAAAATCTGAACCAGAACCTTTTCATAAGTCAAGTTATCTTCCACAACACCCTCAACATGAAGGGGCACAATAGCATTAGGATCGCCCACATACTTCCTCAACATAGACACATAAAATACCGGATGAATCAATTCCATTTCTCTAGGTGAATCCAACTCGTAAGCTACCTTGCCAATTCTCCTCGTTACCCTATAAGGGCCGATATATCTTAGGCTCAACTTACCCTTCTTACCAAAGCGAACCACACCCTTCATGGCTGACACCTTCAAATAAACCCTATCACCCACTTTGAATTCAAGATCCCTTCTCCTCGCATCAGCATAGGATGTTTGGGGACTTTAAGCGGCCTTTAACCTTTCTCTAATCATCCTAACCTTCTCAAGAGCCTCCATAACTAGATCTAGTCTCAACATAGCCACCTCACCAATTTCAAACCATTCAATCAACGATCTACAACTTCTACCATAAAGAGCCTCAAAAGGAGCCATATCGATGCTTGAATGATAGCTATTGTTGTAGGCGAACTCAATCAATGGAAGATGATCATCCCAACAACCTAAGCATGTCTTCAAGTTTTTGAATAGTCCTTTTCGCTTGGCCATCCTTTAAGGGTGGAAGGTCGTACTAAGCTTAATCTTTGTGCCAAGATCCTTTTGGAAAGATCTCTAAAAATGTGAAGTAAATTGAGCTCCACAAACCGAAATGATGGATAAAGGAACCCAATGCAATCTCACCAAGTCATGGATGTACAACCTAGCATACTCTTCATCCCCGTATGTGGTCTTAATCAGTAGAAAGTGAGCCAATTTCATCTTACACCAACCACAATCCAAGTGGAATCAAAACTCTTCCTAGTCTTGGGCAACCCAACAACAAAGTCTATATTAATCTCTTCTCACTTCCAAGTAGGTACCTCTATGTCTTGGGTTAGGCCACCTGACCTTTGATGTTCAGCCTTGACTTGTTGACAACTATGGCAATTGGACACAAATTTTGCAATATCTATCTTCATGCCTCCCCATGAATACACCTCTCTCAAATCCTTATACATTTTATTAGAATTGGGTGAATAGAATAGGAAGAACAGTGAGCCTCATCAAGAATTCTCTCTCTCAAGCTATCAACACAAGGCACACACAACTTACCTTGGTATCTAAGTGTACCATCTCTCCCTTGGGAGAAAACATCCAATTTCCCATCACCAAACAAAGCCTTAAATTCTAGTAATGAGGGATCAAGATCTTGCTTAGCTTTCACCTCCTCAACCAATAAAGATTTAGATTCATCACAACAACAATACCACCATTATCCACTTCTCGCAACCTAACTCCCTATCTAGCCAAACGATGGACCTCTCTAGCCACCTCCCTATCACTAATAAGAGCAAGGCTACCCATAGACATCTAACTCAACATATTCGCCACCACGTTAGCCTTACTCGAATGATAATTCACACTCATATTATAGTTCTTTAGAAGTTCTAACCATAAGATCTTTTTGAGTGAAGACATATTGGAGGCTCTTATGATCAGTGAACACATCAACATGCTCCCCATACAAGTAATGACGCTAAATCTTTAGTGCAAATACCACGGCGGCTAGTGCAAGATCATAGGTAAGGTAGTTCTTTTCATACACCTTGAGTTGCCTAGAAGCATAGGATATCACCTTACCATTTTGCATTAACATAAGCCAAACCAACTCTAGAAGCATCACAATACATAACAAATCCCTCTAGCCCTTCCGGTAGTAACAATATAGGAGCAGACAGAAGCTTATCTCTCAAGGTTCGGAAGCTCCTCTCGCACTCATCGGTCCACACAAACTTGGACCTCTTTTGAGTCAATTTATTCATGGGAGAAGCAATAGAAGAAACCCCATTCACAAATCTCCGATAATATCCTACTAAGTCCAAGAAACTCCTAATGTCCGACAGGGTCAATAGTCTAGGCCAATTTTTAATCACATCGATCTTCTTAGGATCTCCCTTAATGCCATCACCCGACACCACATGTCCTAGGAAGGCAACTTCCTTCAACCAAAATTCACACTTTTCATATTTAGCATATAGCCTCTCCTCCCTCAATCTTTGCAACACAACCCTCAAATGAGCCCTATGCTCCTCCTCACTACGAGAATAGATCAAAATATCATCAATGAATACCATAACAAATGAATCAAAGTAGGGTTTGAAGACCCTATTCATAAGGTCCATGAAGATGGTTGGTGCATTGGTCAATCCAAAAGACATCACAGCAAACTCATAATGCCCATACCTAGTTCAGAAGGTCATCTTGGAAATATCATACTCCCTCATCTTCACTAGATGATACCTGGACCAAAGATCAATCTTAGAGAAATGGCTAGCCCCTTGCAATTGGTCAAACAAACATCAATCCTTATAATAGGATATCTATTTTTTATGGTGACCCTATTAAGTTGTCGGTAGTCAATACACATTCTAAGGGACCCATCCTTCTTTTTCACAAACAACATTGGTGCACCCCAAGGTGATTGGCTAGGCCTAATAAATCCCTTCTCCAACAAGTCCATCAATTATTCCTTCAACTCCGCCGGGTCCTTACGATAAGGGGGATAGAAATGCATTGAGTATCGGGACGGAGATCTATACCAAAATCTATTTCCCTTTCAGGAGGAACACTTGGAAGGTCATTTGGTAAGACAACAAGAAACTCATTTGAAATCGGAACCGACTATATGGGAAGCACTTTGGACTCCACATCCCTAACCCTTACAAGATGGTAAACTACCCCTTAGATATCAACTTACGGGCCTTAATGCAAGAGATGAACCTACCCTTGACCACCACATCATGACTCTCCCACTCAAGGACTAGTTCATTTGGGAATTGAAATTTGACCTTACGGGTTCTACAATCAATAGAAGCATAGTATGCATGCAGCCAATCCATTCCGAGAATGACATAAAAATCAACCATGTCAAATTCAACAAGATTACAAGGCAATACTCTTTGCAAAATGCAAATGGAATAATTTCTATAAGCCTTCCTAGCAACAATAGATGCACCAATAGGAGTAGATACCTCATATGACTCATGCAATAATTCGAGCTCAATATGAAACTTTTTGGCAGCAAAAGGGGTAACAAAAGAAAGAGTGGCACCCGGATCAATCAATGCATACACGTCAAAGTCAAAGATTTTCAACATACCGGTAACAACATCGGGGACCTCGTCGACCCCTTGCCTTCCATGTAAAACATAAAACTGATTGTGCCTTGGGGCACTATCTTGTCGGCCACCTCTCCCCTAAGGAACTACATTAGCACCTTGTGGATGAACCTCCTTGCCCTTATTATGATTTCGAGGGCAATCTACCTTTTTGTGACCCATTTCCCCACAACCATAGCATAAATTAGTATCTCTCAAGCATAGGCCCTTATGACCTTTACCACACCTAGGACACACCTCATTAGGAACCACCGCACCAACACCTTAGGTTCTTGGGAAGTCATTGCCAAGTCCCTATTAGATGCATGAGAAGACCCTTGGCCTTGTTGAAATCGACCACCCTTTTGGCTTCGGAACTTGCCATTAAAACGAACCCTCTTGGCATCATGGCCCCTTCTCTTCCTCAATTTCTCCTCTTCTATTTGCTCGGCATAGCCATAAAATGTGACAAGTCCATGTCATTAATCAACATGGCAGACCACACTCCTCACTAACCAAGTCGGAAACACCCATTACAAATTTGTTCATCTTAGATCTTGAGTCAGCCACCAAGTGTGGAGCATACTTCGATGGTTTGTTGAAATTGAGGGCACACTCCCTCACACTCATACATCCTTGTCTCAAATTTATAAACTCCACCAACTTACGTTCAAGGGGGAAGAACCGATTAAGAAAATCCACCTTGAAATCCTCCCAAAATCCTCCCAAAGCACCAGATACTTGACTCCCTTTTCCTCCTTCCATTGGTTATACCATATTTGTGCCACCCCTTTGAGTTGGTAGGCCTCCAACTCCGCCTTATCCTCCGATCTCGCACCCATGATAAACAAAATCTTGTAGACCTCATCAATGAACTCTTGAAGGTCCTCACTCATCTTTGACCCATGGAATTTCGGGGGATTTATTCTCATGAAGTCTCTCATTCAAGAAGCCAGAATAGGAGCATGAGGGGCTTGGTCCCCTTGGTTGGCTTGATTAGCCACCACTTATGCAAGCAAAGTGAGAGAATCCCGAAGCTCTCCATTAGTCGGTTGCTCCTCAGGTATACGGCTCTTTTCCCTCTCATGTTAGGTATGATCTAGCATAGCAAAGGATAATCGTTAGGGGGAAAAACCTTACTTCAACTTCTATAGCACTACATAGAGTAAGAAGAAGGGAAACATTTCCTAAACGTCTCATAGCCTCTAGCTCATAGTTGTGGTGCACAACATAACCATGAACAAGACTCAAATCGACGCAGTGTGTTGGACTCCGAGGATCTAACAACCTAGTGCCCTGATACCAAGTTTGTCATGACTCAAGCCTAGGGCCTAGGGGTAACACGGCTCAAGGGGAACCCGAAGGGACCCTCAGCAAGCCTCTTAGAACATCATTAGACATCCTTGGACACGGAAGCAATAAAATAAGATCAAGAGATAATAAATCGGGATAACCGGGACTAAGGGAATACTTTCATATCTTAGACATCAAGAACAATAGAGTCAAGGCTCATAACATAGATATATAACTTGTCCAACAACACCTCTACTACATAGATAAGAGTGGGGGCCACGACAAGCAACCGAACTCACCCTCATAGTACATATATAATTAACAAAAGAAAGATAGTATTAATACATAGAAAAAGATCATAAGTAGCATCCTCGAAATGGAGGACTTACCAACTAGCTTGAGAGACAATCATACTACTAGCCACACAGGGAAGGAGGATGATCAAGCGGTGCACCGGTTCCTGCATGGTGACATCATGTAGGCATAGAATATGCATTAATACATTTGAATGTACTTAGTATGGAGGATGCAATGCAACAATAGATAGACATCATAGGCAAAGTGCATAATAATTCTTTATAGGCAACATAATAGCAAGATGGCATGAATGATTAATGCTTACGTAAAACATACTTACGTAAAACATGCTTACATAGAACATAATACATGCGTAGGAAAAGATCACTATCATATTGGTGGATCATTGCACCCTACCACCCTTGGTGATTGAGGTACAAACCCCTTCAATTGGTTGGTGGATCGTTACCCCCTACCACCCTTGGTGATCGGAGTACAAACCCCGCCCCTCCCCCCCCCCCATATGGTTGCCAA
>JAOTQR010021335.1:0-17048 GCA_025774065.1 Solanum ossicruentum
AATACACTTTCCAACTGCATAATCAGGCACCGAACTTAATTCCATAAAATTCCAATTTGTCGACAAAATTTTCAAAACAACACTTCGCCCCAGTTACTTTAATTACGGGGTCTAACAAACTCCCCCATCTTGATTTATGTTAGGTATTATTCTACTTCAAAGTTTTAGTATCAGTTTCTTATCAAAATCCAATTAAAAAAAATGGCATAGGTGTTTAAATTGTGGTATTACTTGACAGTTTCTTCACTGAGTGAATCTATTATGTAAGCCAAGAGTATTTAAATTTAGATCATGTTGACGCTATTGTTAGAAATAGACATCAATTTGTGCTTTTAAGGGCAAATCGAGCACTGATCACTAAACATCCAATAATATTTTCTTATGATATCTCTATCAAGGTACTTATCTCTAAACCTTACTTGTAAGATTACACGTTATATATAAAAGTTACCTGAAATAATAAAGGACTCATATGGTTATTGCTTGATTTCTTAAGAAATGGTATGGCCTTATTCCTTGATGATTTCGCTGTACTAGTTATATCAAATTCACCTTATACATCAAATCTGATTCTCCATCAAATGCTTCTGCTTCTTTTCTGATGTTATTACTTCACAACTTATTTCTTGGCGACACTATTTTAATATAAAAGTTTAGCAACATGTCTTTGAAGCTTTCTTTTCCTTGATGCATTTGCATCATCACTTCATTTTCATGTCATTGTAGTTCTAAGAGAAGTATTTAATTAGCTATATAGTTTTCCAAAATGAGTAACAAATACAAATAAATATTATTAGAATCGTTTCTTTCTTGAATTTTTTACTTGGCTCTTACAGGCTGATTTTGATGGAGATAATTTTAACTAGGGAGAGTTTGTCTCTAGCTATTGTCTGTTCATATTTGAACGAAGACAAATGATGAACACCTGCACAAAGTTTTTTGACAGAAACCAGTAATACATGTGCAATGCCTTGAGTGGTGGCAACAATGAACAAGTCTTCAATTCCATTATGCATGACGTTGACACTGGAAAGGTCAGTATTGATGTATATTTATTGAATTTTGTACTTAGTTCTGTACTTCTCTTTCAAATGTCTTTGTAATTGCTTATGCTTTAAGATCATTTTACAACTTCGATTTTACAAGTAACTCTTTCATTGATCTCTTCAAAGTAACACGCAACCTTAAGTCTAGCTATTTGTCTATAAAAAGAATCTCTCTCATATCAAAAGATTGGGCTTATCTCTTTTTTTCAAAACAAGCACTAGATTCTTTTTCAATGAAACTAGAGTTAAAATAAACTCGATTGATAATAGGTCTCTCCTCTATATGATTGAGATAACATTCTTTGGCACAAGAAGAGCAATTCAATAGTAACAGTACAATGATATAACATGAAAGCAAAGGTAACTTTCCTTGCTACAATTCAACAAACCATATGTGCCTCCTCTCTGTCTAAGTTTGTGCATGTCATAATACTGTTCATACATTCCTTTCTATAGTGAATTACTAAGACATCAGTAGAATTTTTGTCAAATTTGTTAAATATGCTAGCTTAATACATTTACTGCCAAAAAACAGATTTTAAAAATAAAAAACAAAACGTAAAGCAACAAAAGGGAGAGCACAAAATAGTATCAACATGTTGGATTTCATTCTGCCAAAAATTCCTTGATAATTAAAGCTTTGCAAGAAATTTTGGCAAGAAACTTTAGAATTTTTTCAGAGATGAGTGGGTTGAAAAAATAAGGTTAAACTTGCTCTCAACTTTAGAAACTCATTTTCTATCTTTTCATGTTTGAGAATATTTTTTTACATGATTTCAGAATGTAATATTTAATTTACTTATATTCTCATAATGCAACAAATATACATATGTAACATTGCATATACGAAGCGAGATGCTGCTAGAGGGGTTTGAGAACCTCAGCATAAGGGAGAACAAATTTTTAAAAATGGTCAAAAAGTTTATTTTTCTATTGTTTCAAATATATTTTTCTCCTTCTATAGATTTCGAAATAACAGAGGATCAATATCAATGAGTAGTGATCATTTGGCCTCAAAAAAGCAATTTATGTCTAAATCTTTTTTATTTCTACTCTTAAGTTGTTGAACGGCCTAACTTATTTAAACTTACATTCATTTTAGAAAACGGTCATGTAGAAAGTTTTGAAAGGGAGTATATTCTACCTATAAAACTATCAAATTCGATACTTTTCACTTTCGAAAAGATAGAAAGAGTGATTCTTAAATAATTTTATAAAAAGATCGATCAATATTAAAAAGACAATTATATCACCAAATAAATATTATGATAAAATATGTGAAAAAAGTTCAAATATGAAATATTTTTAATCATTCATTATATGTACAATGTGATAACTAATTCATCTAATTTTTGTTGAAATATCTTTAAAAATGACAATTTTATCAATATTTACCACTTTTAGTTAAGTGAATATTGAAAAGAATGTTCAAAACCTTAATAAGATTATGCCCGTGCAACATGCAAGTAAATTACCTAGTTTTATATAATTTAACATTTTTGCAAAAAGTAAACAATATCATCGACACGAGATTCTCTCCAAATCCCAACTATGTCGCCTTCCTTCCACTCGTTCTATTCGACCAGGAGCCGCCACCCCTTCCCATCAACACTTTGGTGGTCGTTCGACATTTCACACCTATAAACTTTTAACTTTTAATTCTAGACCTATATAATGTTAAGTTTGTTTCATAAGATCCGTGACTATTTTCACACATACTATCAGACTATATATTTTTAGTTGCTGATGGTAAGATTTGAAAAACCATTTTGCAAGATCTCTTTTTAGGTATGATAAATCTAGCCTTACTACGCTTAATATTTGAAGTTTGTAATATCTTGTTAATTATGTAAGAGAAACTCAGAGTTGCTGGGCTTAATATTTGAAGTTTGTAATGTCTTATTAATTATCAAGAGAAACTCAGAGATACAGAAAGGGTAGGAGGAGGAACATTTATAAAACCTCAATCAACAGAAGATATATCTATATATCAGTTTTGATAAATTAAAATATCCTCAAACATATAAATTTTGAAATTTATGGTTTATTTTATATTGTTGGATTGGTTTTCATAAAGTATTTGTAAAGATACATTTTAATTAATAAAATAAATTAGAACATATTGAATAAAAAAAGAATGGTCTAAGTTCAATTTCCTTCTAGCGGGCCATATAAGAAGCAGACTAGCGAAACTACATTATTGCTTTTGTAGCCTTAGTTAGGGATAATTTATACAAATATAAATATTTTCACATGTTATTTAAATTTTTACCCTCATTTAAGGAATCTATACAAAAATAAATCTAATATCACATTTCAAGTGCACGAAGACTCCAAATAAATTTGTCATTATGGTGTGGAAGGAAATTGGCATCCAAGATTGTTTATATTGGTCTTTGAACAAGAATATGCTTAACTTCGTAGCAGGGCCGTCTCAATAAGTTTGCGGGGGTCTAAAGCTAAATTTCATAGAGAAAATTTATTATTTTTCTTATTGTCATGTATAAATTGAATAACTATAACATAATGTAATTTTACAAGTAAAATCTTGAGAAGGTAAGATATACGCAAATTTTATAAAGTAAGCAAACAATGAAAAAAGGTAAGCCTAGCCCCAGGAAAATCTAGGTTTGCTCCCAGCACATCCAAGGGAGAGTTAGTGAACCATGTAATCATTTCGCGCAGTTCGGGGGAACTTGAGTTAGTCATTGGCACCCGTCAATGAAGATTTTACCTTTTGACTGCAATTGAATGGGTTTAACTTAGAATTGAACTCAGTGCACATAATATAAAGTTAAATAATCAAACCTGACTCAAAATTTTTTAAAAAATTATATAATAATATTGAAATATTGCGTTGAATTTGATAAATTAATATTAAAACAGTATTGATTTGTTGCTGTGCTTGAATTTTAAAGAATACTCCAAAAACAAATTTGATACTTTTATAAACATAACAATATATTTCACACGCAAAAGTTATACAGTTTAGTAGACTTTATATATTTAATAATGAGTAATTATAGTTAAAAATAGAAAGATGAATGAGAAGGGTAAATACATGTAAGAGTAATAATTTGGATTGATAAAATCATCAAGACATCAACAAATCAACAAAATAAGTCGTCACAAAAAAAAAAGAATATATAATTAATTAAACTCTGCTATTTTTGAATTATAACAACGACCTCCAATAAATAGTTACTATTATATTTTCTAACAATTTTTAAAGAAAATTTATAAATAAATGATATATAGATTTTTAGAAAAAGTTGGGGGCCTGAAAAATTTTGGGACCCCAAACAATTGTTTTAATGATCTTAAGATTGAGACGATCCTACTTAGTAGATACAAATTCTATAATCACATAGTTGACTTCAGTTTGGATGAAGTCCCCAGATCTCTTGAGGCAGAAAAAGTTGATGCAAATGTCGATTATTTGAAGAAAAGAAAACAAACATTGTGCCATTTCTAACAAATAGAGGTGTCTACCCTTTGCTATGATACTACATATTATCTGATTCTACACAAATGTATAATTTTTGTAAGCTAATTCTCTTCAATAGGTAAAAGCAGATCTACAATTATCGAACAGTGATGAAGCCAAAATTTCTATCTGAAAATTATGAAGTGATTGAATAACTTGTCAAAACAAGTAGTCTCTTGTTTTTGAACGGAATAAGATTGAACCATATGAATATATTCTTACAACTTCCATTTAATTTGATCCCAGGAACACACAAGGAACAAGTGATTACTTTCAATTATTCTCAAAGGATATTTATTGAGCAAATTCAAAATATGAACAAGTAAACAAAACAAGTCAAAGGACATTCAATATCGCGCTTTTCCCCGAGCTATTTAAACAAATTGTTTTGTTATTTTATGACTATCATTGAAAACCTTTAATACAAGGTCAATGTGGACATTCTTTGTAAGCTCAAATGACCAATTCTGACAACGTAAACATCAGGGATACTAATGTCATAATGATTAACAATCTTCTCAATAAAATCAATTCATAAATAACAAAATATAGTGCTAAAACTTCCAAATGTACAGAAAATGTAAAGGTTATTCATCTCTCAGGTGAGCCATCTATGATCACTAAACTCACCAAAGCAGCGACATATGCAAATTGGAATCATAGCTTTTTATATGCTTAAGGAAAATGAGATTTGCAGAGTAGGATACGAAAGTGTATTATATATACAATGGAAAACCCTATAATCCATGGACGACCAGTGGAGTTCATAAAAGAAAGAAAAGAAAGGTCCGCGACAAAGTTGTCCCCTCTCACTAATTTGATTAGCATAAATGAGCCTCTTCTGAGCTCTTGAGATTTTACATATCAATAAAAGAAATCTTAGGACAACTCTAAGGCACAACATGATTCACGAAAGAAGGAAAAGTTTCCTAAACACCTCGTAGTCTCCCATTTTATATTTGAGGTAAACTTCACAACCATGAACAAGACCCTGTTTGACGCGGTATGTTGGATTCCGAGGATCATATCAAAACATCATGAGCAGAAGCTTATTATGACCGAAGCCTAGGGCCTAGTCATAACACGATGAATGAGGAATCCGAAAGAATCTCACCTAAGCCTCCTAGCATACATCAATCATTTCATAGGTAATGAATATAGTTAAAGCGGAAAACAAAGGAAAATGGGACGAAGGGATGATATAAACATACTATCAAGTGCTAAATCATAATCATCATCATAATGTCCAATAATACCTCTAGCTTTAGACTTGGGCGGGGACTAAGACATATTTGTAGCTCACTCAAATAAAGGTAGCAAAGGAAAAATATAATAAGGTAGTCTAAAAGTCTTAATACATCCCAAGATTGAAAGAAAAATGGATATTGTCCCGAACTAGAGGACTTACCAAAAGTAGTCTTTCATAATCCAAAACTAGCCATCTGTAGGATGAGGAGAAGGAGAATCGGTTCTTATATAGTTAGATCATGTAGGAGACAGTATGTGTTAGTACTTTGAATGTAGTAAGTATGTGGGATGCAATGCAATAAAAAAGCTACTATATCATAAGCAATATGTATAGTGTAAAAAAGGAATAAGGCCACAAGAGATGATAAATAACCAATGCATCTTGAAAACATGAGTGAAATATTAAAAACATTGTAAGAAAACATGTAGATGTAGAGACTACGACCGACAGATAAGACCATGCAGCTATAACATGGAATCCAACATAACGTCCTATATTGGTCGGGGGTGGGGGGTGGACTACTTACTAGGTAGAATTTTGTCAACTTATACATGCACTTCTTTATTTAATAATCGCTTTTGTGGATACACTAGCTTAGCCTATAATGACTCCTTTGGTGGCACATAGTTAATAAGATAGGAGGTTGCTACTAGGATTCCCTATTGAATCCTGCTTCAAGCCCCATTCGGTACTAAGTCAAGTTCCACAAAATATTTATAACATAATCATATGCATATACATTCATAAGCTTTAAACATAACTTCATCATAATAGGAGTAGCTCATTAAAACCTTATGATCCATTCAACTGAGAATTGTCCTTTCAAAGAGGATCCATCTTTGTAAGAATTTTTCTCTCATCATCTTTCATATATTCATAAAAAGAACTTTCATAACTTTTACAACTTATAGTTGAAACGCTTATCATTCATAATACTTCATTTAAAAACATAATATAAAACTTGGTGGTTTCAATGCATGTAGGCTTTAAAACATGTAATGCAAGAGAAATATGCATAATCTTCATAAAATTTGTCAATGTAAATCATTCATAAAATACTCCATGAAACTTTAAGGATGTTGGAATGTACCAAGTATGGGATGCAATGCAATACATGGAATTATAATGCCATCATTCATGAAATTGTATAGCGATCATGCATGAAATTATAATGTCATCATGCATGAAATTATAATGTCATCATTCATGAAATTTTAATGCCATCATTCAAAATATGTGTAATCATATTCAAAGAGTATAGCTCAATATGGAATAAGTGAGAAGTGCATCATATAAAGATACTTTGAAGTAACATAAACATCATGTATATAGATTTGTGAGAGGAGACCATAACCGACATTTAAGACCATGTGAGTTACTATATGGAATCAAACATAACCTCCTAAGTTGGCACGAATAGTCTACTTACCGGGTGGAACTCCATCAACTTATACATGCATATCTTAACTTTAACTTTTCTATTGTGGAACCACTAGCTTAGCCTACAAGGGCGCCTATAGTGGCACATAGTTGATGAGACAAAAGGTTGATTATATTAAGGCTTCCTTACCAAAACCCACCTCAATAACCCATTTAGTACAAAGTCAAGTCCCACAAAAATATTTAAATCATATATACATAAATTTTTGTAAACTTTAAAACATAGTTTAACGTCATAGGATTAGCTCATTAACTTGGGGATCCACTCAAGTGAGAATTGACTTTTCACATTGAGGATCCATCTTAAACATCATTAAAGGACTTTATAACATGATTTTAACTTTCATGACATTCATAAACTTTCATAATATACCTTAAACTTGGGGATCCACTCAAGTGAGAAGTGACTTTTCACAGTGAGGATCCATCTTAAACATCATTAATGGGCTTTATAACATGATTTTAACTCTCATGACATTCATAAGCGCTCTTAGCATACCTTAAGGTCCTTATCATTAATATATGTAGGAACTTATCTTAAAACTTAGTGGGTTCATACAATAAATTTTAAAGTATATGATTCAACAACATTATGCAACATCATGATAAAATTTACCAATTTGAAATCATTCCTAAAACAAATCACTTCATTCAAAACTCTAGATAAGGAAATCATAAAGTTTAACTTAAAAACTGTAGAAATTCATAGGACATCATTGCATTGCATCATTATAGACACTATAACTAAAAATGTATCATTTTAAAAACATTTAAAGCATGCTCATGAAACCCATAAAATCCCACAACTTAATAAAAAGGTAAAATGGGATTTTTTGGACTTTTAAGATGAAAGGAATTAACAAATCAATCCACATACCTGATTACAAAATCTAAAGAAACTTGAGAATTTATTGTGGACTTGGTGAAACCCTAACTTACTTCTTTATCCTTGGAGGAAACTTTTTTCTTGAAAAATGTAGAGAATTTGGATTGGGAGAGAACATGAGAGTTTAGGATGAATTGTGCTGATACGGAAGGAAAAAAATTCAAAATGGCATAGTATTAGACTTAGAACACGGAAAAAAGTAAAAAGTACCCTTCATTAAAAACTGTTGGACCCAAATCACAACTCCTATTTTTGGTTCATAGATGGAATTACAAGTCGTAAACTATAGGGTTCGTCCTGGTTATATTTTTTTAAGTTCTAAAATTGCCTCTGAACTCAATCTAGAAGCCTATCCTATGGCTCGTATATGGGTTAATGGAAGGTAAGTCGAGTCGTGAAACCACCCAATACTTGAAAAAATTTTCATATCTTTGGACCCTAACCTAGTCTATTTATGACTCGTAAAAGAAACTACGACTCGTCTTGTCTATTCATAGTTCAAGTTTCAAAAATTCATATTTGACCAGCCCTGGCTCCCATACTATGAACCCTTTTTATGGTCCGTAGTTTCATTTACGAAGTCCTTAAACACCTGTCATACCTCTCCTCTACACAAAGCTAATTATCCACCTTGACTGCTCCTATCCAAGAGCTTTGTTTACAACTCATAGTTTGAACCACAAGTCGTAAATGAGGCTCATACTTTAGCCTGCATATTATTCCACTTCTTCTACGCTTTCTAACATATGGACCTTACAGCCTTATTTAGGTTGTTGAAGGGAGAGATCATCTAGATGAAGAGATATTTATTATCATGGAATTGGTAGGAAATACCAAACCAAAACCATGATACAACCAAAAGATCTCAAGAACTCTAAGTAGATTACGAATCAAGAAGAGGACTAAAGGCTTGGATTCAGGATATATCTGAGCCAATTTATCATCATGTTAAAAATGATATTGTCAGCCTGGGCTATGAAGGTAAAGTGCCCATAGGAAGGGGGTATTTGATATCGAGTTGTAAGACCCTTTGCCTTCATTATACCAAATTTTCCAATCAGCCGAATTCCTTAAAAGTGGTCAAGATGAAGAGAGGGACTCGCTAAAAACTTTGATGAATTTGTTCATAATGGATGATACTCCTTCCAAGACCAGAGATGTAAGTCGAGGAAGCAGTAGAGGCATGTAATGAGTGTGATGCTCAGTTCTGGTTACGAATTAGGAAAAAATCTAGGAGCAATACTACAAGGGATTATTGAGTCCATAAAGTCGCAATGTCATTCGACTATCTTTGGTCTAAGGTATGCTTACTCTGTACAAGAAAACCTCGATTGTGAATCACTTAAACTAGGAATCTATTATTCCTTGCCAAAACCCTTACCACTTTTGCATCATACATTTTGATCTTCTAGGTTTATGAATGATAATATGGAAAGTCTATTGAATGATTTAAAAGGTTTGTTATTGTTAGAGGTTGGAGAAAAGAGATGCAATGTCGTGATCAACGACAAGGAGGAGAGATCCCCCGTTTAGAGCAAAGAAGCAAATGTTGCCAGTAGCAGCTGGACCACCACCCCATCCAAGCCTTATCGGGCATTTAGATAGTCTCGGAAGATTTAAATTATCTTCGTTTTGAATGTTTTTTAACAGTAATAGTTTTAGTTTCAACCTTAACACTTTTTATTTTAATATTATGTTGAAAATAAAATTTTACAACGTCTTTCGAAACCATAATTTTTTTTGTAAAATATTAATATAATTTGTTTTTTTATTTCTTTCAGCAAAACTACTTTTAATAATCTCGATTCTGAGATTATGAAACATAATGAGACTGCACAACATAACATTACATAATTGAGATTGAGGAGGTAGAGAAGAGTAGAGTGTATGGAGAAGTTGCCAAAAAAGTCTAGGAGTTTAAAGATAAGTCTAAAGTAAACTTAGAAGAAAAAAAAGTGGTGAATTTAAGTGATTTTGAAATGGTCCATAAAACTCAAACTGGTGTTCATATGACCAAAGAGAAGAAACACAATTACATTCATTTTTTGAAAAAAAAAGAGGATATCTTTGCTTGGTCTTATGTGGACAAGACAAGATTGAGCACTTCAATAGTAGCCCATCGATTGCCCACCAACCCATCTTGCTCGCTTGTGAAGCATAAACTTAGAAAGTACAGGCCTGATCTAATTGTAAAAATCAAAAGGTATCAAAACAATTGGAGGCAAGAATTCTGAAAGTGACCAAGTATCCAACCTAACTTGCCAAGTCGTACCTATTGCCTAAGAAGGATAAGAAGGTTAGGGTATGCGCAGATTATTGAGATCTTAACAAAGCCAATCCTTAAGATAATTTTTCACTCCTGAATATATATATATATATATATATATATATATATATATATATATATCTTGACAGACAACTATGCTAAGCATGAAACAGTCATTTGTGGATTGCTTTGCTGGTTATTATTAGATTAAGATGCATAAAGATGATGCTGAGAACGTTGCTTTCATTAACCTTGGATGTCTATAGTTACAAGGTGATGTCGTTTGGGTTGAAGATTATTGAGGCTACATATATGAAGGTGAACAATTTTTACGGGATCGCCGTCGTTGAAGACGGTGGATTTTTGGGATTAGGGCAAAGCCCTGATTTTCAGTTTTGTAAAAGGAAAATATGAATGTATTATTCTGTTTATGTACAGTATACATATATATTTATATACTCTTCCCTATATTACTTATAGTGTGCCTCATGATGTGGGACAATCTAATTAAAATAATAAATTGACTAATAAAATATAATTAATTAATTAGTGATCCAATAATGGTTAAAGTTGTGAAGAGAACTTGCATATGAATTAGGTATGAGGACAGCAATTGTGATAAAGCATAGAGAAGAATTTCTTATAATGAAGTTGGGAGGTGATATAATTATTACATATGGAGTTCGTATGAAGAGTATATTATTTCTGTCTTATGAAGTGGAGGTGCAACAAAAAGAATGTAAACTGTTTGAGCGAAACAACTCTATAGTGGAGCATTGTATACTTTTATGATATTCCTTGGTAATTAAAAGTTCTAATATCATCATTTTCCTTAAGTATATTTAGTGGTGCTTAATGTAATATGACACAATGCAATTAGTACGAATGTTTTACTTAATACTTTTTCAGGGAAAAAATTTGTATACTGGAGGCAAGAAGACCCACTAAAAGTCATACGTTATTTAGTGAGGCCAATCAAAAGGAAGAGGGTGAAAGACCACTACAAACAGATTCTTCCTCACTCCTTAGTCTTATTCAAAAACAAAAGCGGAGACCAGCTTCTCAAGAAAAAAGCCAATCTTATTTAAGCTAGAGTAACCTAAAAGCAGTTCTATTTGTGGCGATTTACCTTGAATCCATTTTGTGAAACTTCATTATGGCATATTGATTTACTTTTTATGGCGAGTTTATTCTCCACGATGTGTATATTTTGTGGCGATCTCAACTTTAAGGTCTCCACTATAAATTTGTAGCTGTGACTTACTCATCTCACTTCAGTTTTGTGGTCTAATGTAGAAGCTCCTAACTATCATTTTGTAAATGATTGAGTAAGCTCAGTTATTTCACTTTTAGCTCACACTCTATCCAGGCTCTTCAAAAAAGAAAGAAAGAAAATAGAATTTAGTATTATTTTTTATTTTTAGTTTTAACATCCTCCCTTCCCTGAAAAAAAAGGGAAAGAAAGAGAAGTTTAGTATTCTTCTTTTTTTTATGTTCACTGATGTTGAGTATTTTCTCTCTACCATATGAGGTAGTGGTAAAATCTGCATACATTCTACCATCCGCAGACCACACTTGTCAGGTTTCACCGGATATATTGTTGTTATTGTACTAATGTTCAGTATTTGCATTAAAGTCGGATTATTTTGGATGTGTACTGCGTAAAGCTCCATTTGAGGAGAAGTGCTTCACACGAAGGATCTTTTTTATCGTCAGATCTCAAACCTAAGACATCTACTCAAGAGAGAAGCAGCTCAATATGTTCACCACATCCTTTGGCGGCAAGAAAAATTAGTATTACTTCAAAGAAATCTTCCGTAATTCAAAGAAAGCGTGGCTTAAGTGTAGAAAACAAAGAAAATCTAGGCTCTATTTTCCCAAAACCTCAAAATAATCTTGAAAAAAAGTACGTGAAATCAGACACAAAAAAGGTAAAAATAATATAAAAATAATGCGGAAGCAAAACTAGATTTGTTCTTGAAACGATGTTCATTTTTTCAATTGAAATAGAACGATGCTTTAAATCAAAGAATAATTAACTTTGAAGTTGTTTTAACCAACCGATCGAAGCAAATACATATAGCTTGGAAGAGGTGACAGGGTCATAATTTGCACAATTCCATTTATAACTAGCTAGGTTTCATTGCATACTTTTTAGTCATGACTGGTGTTGAGTCTTGACGTACTGATTAAAGTTACTAAAAGATTGAGCGAGACCCAAAATATAAAAATTCTTTTATATACTATGAAATAGAAAAGCCAGTCCATAAACAATAGCAATAGTAATTAAAGCATTTGAGTTCAAATCATGCAAAATGAAGTGGTTCGCGAATCTGCATAATTAGATGTTGCAAATTCACTTATTTACAACCATATAATTAGCACAGCACCAGACAACAAACAAGAAACTGGAGGATAACACAGTAAAATGATAGAGAAATGTGAGAAAGAGGAGTATTAGCAAGTGAAGCCAGAATTATTCATTCCGCAGTTGTTGAGAATGATGCTTATAGCAACTGGCACATTAAGATTTAATCCCAGTATATTTCCTCTTATGGCTGTGCACAAGCAAGCTGCCACCTCTAAATCCACCAAACCCTGGAGCAAACTGCAGCATGGCAAAGTTGGTGGAGCCCCCACTGTTACATTCACCAAATTAAGTACATTAGCACATATCCCTAGTTTCAAAGCATCTCTTGGGCACCTTCCTTGTCCGTTGCCCCCATTACCACCTCCGCCTCCACCACCACCTCCGCCTCCGCCTCCACCTCCACCTCCACCACCACCTCCGCCTCCGCCACCGTTGCCAGATCCACCTCCATTGCCCGAGCCTCCACCGTTGCCTGAGCCGCCACCATTGCCAGAGCCTCCACTGCCACCGTTGCCAGGGACGCCGCCATTGCCAGACCCTCCACTGCCACCGTTGCCAGGGACGCCACCACTGCCCGAGCCGCCACCACGACCACCACTACCGTTTCTAGGAGGATATCGACAAGAGAAACAATCAGTAATTCCAGTGACTATGACAAAGAAAAGGAGATTGAAGGAGAGGAAAAGGGTAACTCCAGTTTTGGAAGCCATGTTATTGTAAGGAAAGCTAAAGCAGACGAGTGTGTATATATTAGTAATTTGTTGCAAAGATGATTGAACAAATAAAATGGCATGCAGGGTATTTATACTGCTAGGAGGGATATACTAATCTCTCTCCAATTTATAATATGAAATCCTTTTTAGTCAGTTGTAAAAAATGACATTTGTGTATTTATTACACTGGCTGTTTCATTTACGTGGTAAAATAATTTATGATTGATCAAAAATTTGCTTACAACATTTTTTTTATTAAAATTTAAATATTTATAAAGTTGTAAAAAGGACTATTCCCTCTATCTCATGTGACATCTTTTTGTTTTTTATTTGTCTCCAAAAACGTATCATTTTATTTTGATTGAAAATAATTTAACTTTAAAATTCTCGTTTTACCCTAATGAAATGATTCTCATCTACATAAATATCTAAGAATGATTTTAGATTAACAATTTCAAAAGTCTTCATTTTTTTCTTCATCACCACCGTATCAAGTCAAAGAATATCATATAAAATGAGACAAAAAGAATATAAGTCACAAATTGAGAATGCAAAATATTTAAAAAAATATATAAAAAAATTTAATATTAAAAATAGATTTTTTTAAATCTCGAAATAAAAAAGGTAACATATAAATTGTAGAAAAGGTCCTGTTGTAAAAGGAGTCATCATGAAGGGAATTATTAGGTTAACACCTTTTATGGATTACAGCTTCATATATAGGTATAGTGATGTCCGTGACATGGAATCTGCAGGACATATTAAAAGGCTATGCTAGCTCCTTTCTGTTTTTAACTACTTCACAAATTATCCTCCATATTAGGACAACTTCCATGTCTACCTATTAAATGGTAACCCCTATTTCACCATCATGAGTTGTGATGCATTAGTAGAGTGTTTCACTTTTAATAAGAAGTCTCGGATTTGAGACTTGAGAATGAAAAAAAATCTTATTGGGGCTAGCGCCACCTTCAAATGTGCCTTGGATTTAATCGGAGCTTTACGAGCTCCGGAAACCGGGTGGAAAACTTTAAAAAAAAAAACCCCATTTCTCTTTATTACATATTTTAACCAAACGTGAATAGGTCAAATAATGTACAAAAAATTAATTTTAAAAAATACGCTTGGACTATGGTAAAATGTCTAAAATGTATTTTTCACTTCATCTACCTATATTTCGCTAAGAATATCTATCTAATTGTATTTTTAGCCCAGTTATCTCCTTTAGGCTTTAACTAAATTTAAAAAAGTTTATCGAAAGTTCATGTGACGTTTTAATGAATGCACTACCAAAATAGTAAAAAAAAAAAAAACAATTTCTAATACTATTTGTCTTAACAAAATCGATCAATAGAGGTGAGTATTTAGTGCCAAAAAAATCATTTATAAAAAAGTTGCAAAAACACTAACCTCAATAGCCGAAATTCTAAAATTATTTAACCTTTCTTTTTTCAAAAAACGACCCAAGTTCAATTTTTTCACAAAAACATTTTTACAGACAACTAGTTTTGTTGTATGCGCTTTGCGCGTGATGAAAGCATATATCCAATCTCATAACAAATATTACATAAAAAAAATAAATTTAATTACGAACTTATAAAAAAATAAATAATTAAAAATTTTTTTGGTGGTTGTAGAGTATTTTCTTGATTCAAATAAGGAAGAAGTAGAAGTCTATTAAATAAAGAAGATTTAGGAGTCTTTTCACGGCTAGAAATTCTTATTTTATCATTTATTTTCATATATTTTAGAAATCAACATTATAAATATAATTAAATAAAATTTTTAAAAATAGTGAAAAGATAATTTTATCTAAAAATAGGACAAAAAGTTCATACAACCTTTCTAAGGTTTATTAACTGGAGTTTAGTTTCATTATTATCATGCTAAAAATAATAATTTTTGTGAATGATGGATTGACACTATAGCAAATTAATCTCCGAGGTTTGATATTCTGTTTTAATTAATATTATGAAAGAATTTTTAGCTCTTCACAGGGATTAAATCAAGGAAATCCTTTGTTACCGTTCCTGCGATCAGAGATCTTGTCTAGACTTCTAAACCACCTCTTTGATAATCCTACCTTTTTTGTTCCTTATTTTTTAAATCATAAGGTCCATAAAGTAAATTACCTTGCTTATGTTGATGACACTATGAATTTCTTCGATGATAAAAGTAAATCCCTTAAGTTGATCATGAATCATATTAAGCTTTATTATGGCTAAAGTATCAGTGAACATGAGAGTTTTTTCTATACGGTTCTTAAAATTTCTATGTCAAGAATGAACACATTAATTGATAAGACAAATTTCAAGCATAAGTCTTTTCCTTTTATCTATATTGCATGCCCTCTATACACTGAAAAAAATAAAAATACTTTAATGATCTACATAATAAGATTATCAAGAGAATTTCATATTGGCAACATTAAACTCCTTCCCTATGGTTAGCTTCACTCTAAATCAACGTATTCTTCATGTTACCCAGCCTAGGGTCGTGTCAACGAGTTTGGAGCTCATAGAGAGGTCTCATATATAAATTGAATACTTATAATATACTAAATGTAATCCTACAAATGAGATCCGAAAATAGAATATTTGCTGACATTATGAAGTTAGAATAAACAATATAAATTTTCAATGAAAAACATATAACAGAGTTAGAATAATAAATTAAAACCTAACTCAAAATGAGTTAGAATAATAAAACCTAACTCAAAATTTTGAAAAGTTTATATTATTATATTGAAATAGTGTTGTATTGAAGAAAATATAGTGATACTAAAGTAGTGTTGATTAATTTTACTGATTGAAATTTGAAGAAGATAAAAAAATGATTTTTTTATAAACACATAACAATATATTTTATATAATGTAGAAAATTTGACTGTTTGAAAGACTTAAGAATATTTAATATTGAGATAATAAAAAAAGTGAAAGGGAAATTTAAAAAAAAAAGGAAGAATAAATCACTTTTAAGACTTTTATTAACAACTAGTTTAGTGTATGTGTTTTGCATGTATGAGTCATCACCGATTACATGGCTAGTAATGGTGTTCAGGCAATTCAAGGACAGAGGCATTCAATCAGTGAGCTACATGTCAATTCTAAAATTATATATAAATGTCACGACCTAAAAATTGGGCGTGATATCACTTGCTCAATCCCACCAGAACAAGTCAGTCTTAACTCAAAGAAGTAATAAACATAACGCATGAAAGTAATTTAACTAGAGTAGATAACTAAAACTGAGAAATTTCCATCAACTTAAATACCACCTAAGGATTCGTTGCCACGCGTACAAGCCACTAACAATACAGAAAATCAAAGAAATACAAGTCCACACTGTCTTTCTTCTAGAATAGAACACGTACAGAAGACATAGGAACAAGAGAGTCAGCCAGATGACAACAACTACCTCTCTACGTCTCCTGGGAATCCTCGGTAGATTAAGGAATTGCTATTCACTTGTTAGACCCCGTAATTAGCTAAATGGAGGTTAATTGCACATTCGGGAAAATTGTTGTGATTGAGGTATATTTTACGTTTAACTAACTTATGGTGCGGGGGTATGGAATCAAGTGAATTTGG
>JAOTQR010021355.1:4893-17047 GCA_025774065.1 Solanum ossicruentum
TATGGCTTTTGGAGTGCCAATTTTCTAAGTATTGGATCACCATCTTGGAACTTTATTATGAAGAATTTTCTAAGTGAGGTGGTACGGAGGGATACACGATCGGTATAGTTTGGTATGAACTGTGAGACCAACCATTAGGTACTTTCATCAAATTTTTTCTAAGTATGAAATCTTCACGCTCAATCTAAGCTCTCTTTCAAGCCTTCATTTCAAGCTTATTTACATTGTTTACGACCAGCATGGGTCTCCTACATCAACCCAAGTTCAAAGAAATTCCATTGGCTAAACATTTCACAAAAGTTGATGGAAGGGTCAACTTTAAATGGTCATATCTCTTAGCACAAAATGAACTGGGAGGACCGCAATAGATTAAATTGAATCTCTTTGAATTAGCTTTCCAATGCATCCAACTTCTCTTCATTCTGAGTTTGGATCAAGAAATTATGTCCGTTTTTGTAAAGCATGTTTGTGTAGTGTTTTCTGAAATTTGGCAAAGTATGGTATTATGGGAGGGTTTCACGGTACGCGAAACCTTGTACGGACCATGAGGCCTCCTTACGGGATCCCTGGTAGGACATGTTATTTTTCTTCATTAATGATTTTTTTTGTAATTTTGGCTTCTCTAAAGGGTCTTTTATGACTTCCTATGCTATCCTAAGACCTCCAAATGACCTAAACTCTATTCCTCTCATTCAAATTCATTCTCACACTTAGAATTATATTCAAATTCTCTCTTAAGAACTCTTTTAAGGTGAACATTGAGGGATTGTCTTGAAGGTAAGGAAAAAGGGTCTCTTCTTCATCAAATTTCTTCCTATTTCTTCTTGATTAGCTAAGGTATGTGGGTTTGATTCTTTGTCCCTTTCAACCAAGATGACCGAAACTCTTTTCAAGTGATTTTCATGAATTTTAATTTACTTTAAATATGGATTTTCAATATTATTGTTTATTAAATTCAATTAATATATGATTATATTTATTTATTGATTTTAAAGTGAATTAATCTCTAATATGATGAAATGAATTGAAGTTATGAAAGTGCATCTCCCCTTTAAAACTCGATTTTTGCATGAGTAACCTATATTATGATTTAAATGTGAATTCCACTTATGTCTTTACTTGAATTTCATAATATTTTGTTGATTTTAGATTAAATCTCAATTAGCCATGTTATTAGCACTTCATTTATTGAATATGCACTCATGTACATAAATTTTTATGAAAATTATGAAGTGGGTTAAGCCCAATTATATTTATGTAAATGATTTTGATAAAGATATTGGTTATGATAAGAATGTGATCACATAAATGTCTATTGTTATTGGCTCTTTGAGCATATTGTGTGCTTGCACCACATTGTTTAATGAACGAGCTATTCCTATGCATGAGTATCATGATTATGAATTATGGTTTGGCTTTTGAGCCTAAATGTGCATTGAAAGGATGTGAAATGACTATTACCTCTTTTGAAAGCATGTATATGTATTTTCAAGTGACCGAAAATCTTTTCAAGTGATTTTCATGAATTTTAATTTACTTTAAATATGGATTTTCAATATTATTGTTTATTAAATTTAATTGATATATGGGTTATGTTTATTTATTGATTTTAAAGTGAATTAAGCCCTAATATGATGAAATGCATTGAAATTATGGAAGTACATCTCCCCTTTAAAACTCGATTTTTGCATAAGTAACCTATATTATGATTTAAATGTGAATTCCACTTATGTCTTTACTTGAATTTCATAATATTTTGTTTATTTTACATTAAATCTTAATTACCCATGTTATTCACACTTCATTCATTGAATATGCACTCATGTACATAAATTTTTATGAAAATTATGAAGTGGGTTAAGCCCAATTATATTTATGTAAATGATTTTGATAAAGATATTGGTTATGATAAGAATGTGATCACATAAATGTCTATTGTTATTGGCTCTTTGAGCATATTGTGTGCTTGCACCACATTGTTTAATGAACGAGCTATTCCTATGCATGAGTATCATGATTATGAATTATGGTTTGGCTTTTGAGCCTAAATGTGCATTGAAAGGATGTGAAATGACTATTACCTCTTTTGAAAGCATGTATATATATAGTTATTCTCGTGGGATGTTTTGACTTAGCACCAATGGATTGGGGATATCAGGAACATCTCCAAGGGTCCTCTCCCTTTCCTTGAACTATGTTCCAGCATATGAATGGTAGCCATCACCGAAGTGACTAGGTCATAAGGGATGGTTATTCATTTATTGATATGATATGATATTGAAAATCTTTCTAAAATGAATGGGTCATAAGGAAGGTGTCTTTCCACCGAAATGACTGGGTTAGAAGGTGTGATATAAATTACCCTTGGCAAGTAATCTTCTCCTACCAATGAGTGGTGTTCATCGAACTAATTCATGTAATTGGTCGTGTGTGTTTCATTTGTCAGTTATAGTCCGTCCCCACTATACATAAGCAATTGTGCATTCATACATTATTGGTCATGGCATATCGTATACTATATCTCTTGCTATGTAGCTCCTTTTATATTATGTATCCTTGTCATCTAACATTGGTATGCAGGTTTGGTAAGTTATATGCATTGCATTCCCACATACTTAGTATATTCAAACATACTAACACATACTTTTTACCTACATGATCTAACCATATAGCGACCGGAGATTACCTTCATCCTTGTTTGACAGCTAGATAGATTTGAGACATTTGTTTTGGTGAGTTCTATCTTCCAAGGACGAGCCACCACCCTCTACCTTTGAAGTCTTGTTTATGTTATTTACTTTGAGGATGAGCCCGAGACATGTCTTGGCCCCCGTCCTTTCTTATGACTAGAGAAATTTTTGGACATCTTGCAGACTCTTGTTGAATCTATATGTAAAGTGTTGCATTTAAAGTTTATGATTATGATTATCGATTTGATATGGCTATTATGGATTGATTATGAGAATTATGATAAATATATTTGTTTTTATGTGGACATGTGGAACATCCTAAGTCCTTAATTGCCCCCATAGAGTGACTCATACTTACCCGCTCCTTACTCTATATGTGCTACATGTTATGTGAATCCATGTTAATCCCTTTCCCTATTATATCCCCATAGCGTGTGTCCTACATTTCCACCCCTTAGAACTATGTGTTCACTATTTGTATATGCTTCCGAACCGATGATGTGAATATGGATACTTTGAGACTTGTTTGGGGAATCTCGGGTTCCCATTCACCATATCACTCTTAGACCCTAGGTTCGTGTCATGACAGAAATGATATCAGAGCACTAGGTTTATATAGACCATGAAGTCCAACATGTCGCGTCAAGTAAAGTCTTATTTTTGTGTGAAGCATGCCACATCTATGGGTAGGAGGCTACAAGGCGTTTTAGGAAATGTTTCACTCTTTCATTATTCTTATCATACCATGGAACGTGACTTAAGATTTCCTATCTCTATTCCTCCCTACCAAATAGGGAGAGTTACTATGGTTCGTAATGCATTCCAGGCAAGGAATATATTGTAGATGATCTTATAGTGCATTGTTTGACAAACTTGTTCCTTCGGAAATTCGAAGTTTTCTTGGATTGGCTAGTTATGATAGAAGGTTTGTTGAAGGTTTCGCATCAATTGTATCTCCATTAACCAAGTTGACTCAAAAAAAGGCCAAGTATGCATGGTCGGATGAGTGTGAGAAGGGTTTTCAGACTTTGAAAGATCGGCTTACATCGGCTCCTGTTTTGACTTTATCAGATGGCTTTCATGGGTTGGTGGTGTATTATGATGCTTTTTGGATTGGGTTGGGTGGTGTACTTATGCAACATGGTAAGGTGATAGCTTATACGTCAAGGTAATTGAAGCTGCATGAGCATAATTACCTAATTCATGAACTTGAGTTAGCGGCGCTGGTGTTTTCCTTAGAGATTTGGAGACACTATTTGTATGGAGTGCATGTTGATGTTTTCATCGATCATAAGATTTTATAATGTGTGTTCACTCAAAGGGATCTTAATTTGAGATAAAGGAGATGGTTGGAACTCCTTATGGACTATGACATAAGTGTTCAATATCATCCCGAAAAGGCAAATGTTATAGTCGATGCTCTTAGTAGGCTATCTATGGGAAGTGTGACTCATATTGATGAAGGGAAGAAAGAATTGGAAAAAGATGTTTACCATTTGCCTAGATTGAGTGTTAGGTTGGCGGGCTCTAATGATAGGGTATTCATGTTCATAATGGGGCCCAATCTTCTGTGGTTGTTGATGTTAGGGCTAAGAAAGATTTAGACCCGTCATTGGTTATGTTGAAGAGATTGGTTGCCAGAAATAAGATAGAGGTTTTCTTCCAAGGGGAGATGGTGTAATTCGGTACCAAGATTGATTGTCTGTTCCAGAAGTTGATGGTCTTAGGAGATGATCATGAGTAAAGCCCATAACTCTCATTATTTTGTTCACCTGTGATCTACTAAGATGTATCAAGATTTTAGGGAACTGTATTAGTGGCATGGTATGAAGAAGAGTATAGCCAAGTTTGTATCTGAATTCCCTAAGTGTCAATAAGTGAAGGTAGAACACCAAAGGCCTGGTGGTTTGACTCAAGATATTGAAACTCCTACTTAGAAGTGGGAAGATGTGATCATGGATTTATGGCTGGTTTGCCTCGGACTCAAAGGCAATTCTACTTAATTTGGGTTATTATTGACTGGATGACTAACTCAGCTCATTTCCTATCTGTCAAGACTACCTTTAGTGTTGAAGGTTATGCAAGGTTGTACATCCAAGAGTTGGTGAGGTTGCATGGTATACCTAGGTCTTATCATATCAAATCATGGTAGCCAATTTACTTCTTACTTTTGGAGGTCATTTCAAAGAGAACTTTGTACTAAGGTGAAGTTGATTAGGGAGAGGTTGAAGTAGGTCCAAAGTTGACAAAATTCCTATTTGGATGTTAGGAAGAAGGTTCTTGAGTTTCATGTTGGTGATTGGGTGTATGTGAAAGTCTCACCTATGAAGGGTTTAATGCATTTTGGAAACAAGGGTAAGTTAAGACCCTGGTATGTTGGTCCTTATGAGATTGTTGAAGCAGATTGGGAATGTAGCTTTTAGGCTGAATTTGACTTCGAAATTGATCTCTAGTCACTTGTTTTTCATATGTCTATGTTAAGGAAGTTGGTTGGTGATACTAGTGCTATTGTTCCTTTGGAAGGTGTTACGATTGAGGAGAACTTGTCTTATCAGGAAGTTTCGATTGAGAGTTTGGATAAGACAAGTAAAGCAGCTTGGCAACAAGGTTGTGACTTCGGTTAAGGTACTTTGGACAAATCAACATATGGAAAGTGATGCGTGGGGAATGGAATCAAGTATGGTGCGATGATACCTCTATCCTTTCCAATCTACTCAAGCGTATGGCATTAGGTTCTTCCTATTCTCAATGGTCCTAATTCTTTCACTCTTGAGTCTCATGACATGACATGTATAGTTGTGCATGAAAATGATTTTTATGATGTTTTAAATGATTTGAGTATGTTTTGGTATGAGTTTTAATGACTTGATGATTTTTAAATGATGAATTATGCATTGTACCTTGTGTTCGGATGTTTAATGTTCTAAGTCAAGCCTTTCAAGCCTTGTCCTAGCACATTTGAGGATGGATGTTCCCAAGGGGGAGATGATGTAAGGATCTGGATGTTGTATGACCTCATTGGAGCTTGAAAAATTGATTCTAGAAAGTTTTGGACCAAGGTAACGTTCCACAGAAGTCCTCATGGTCCATGTAAGGCTATGCGGACCGTGTGGACCATCTTGGAGTGCCCTTTGACCTTGTGTGGGGTGTTGGAGCTTTAAAGTGGAGTTTTAGACTAAGGCACGCACCACATACACCCTACATGGGTTGTGTGAGGCTTCATGGAGCATGTGGAGGTCAATGTGGTGGCCTTAGCCTTGAAATTCCACAGTTCTGGAACCAAGTGAAGTTAGACAGCCAAGTATACGGTCTCTATGGGGTGGTATGGCCCGTATACCTCCCCGTATGGCTTCCAAAGTGGATATTTTTGAAGTATTGGATCACCATCTCAGAATTTTGTTGTCAAGAATTTTCTAAGTGAGGTGGTACGGAGGAGTACACGGTTTGTATAGCTTCGTACGGACAATGAGACAAACCATTGGGTACTTTCTTCAAATTTATTCTACATATGGAATCTTCAAGTTCAAGCTAAGGTCACTTCCAAGCCTTAAATTCAACCTTCTTTATGTTGTTTAGGGCCATGATGGCTCTCTAGCATCAAGCCAAATTCAAAAGAATTCCATTGGCTAAACTTTTCACAAGAGCTGATGAAAGGGTCAACAATAAATGGTCATACCTCTTAGCACTCACCGAACTAGGAGTCCCAAAACCTATCAAATTGAAGCTCTTTGAATTATCTTTCCAACTCATCTGGTTTCACCTCATTCCTAGTTTGGATCAAGAAGTTATGTGATGTTACCCAAGTTACACATCGTTTTAGAGAATAAAGCAGTAGTTGTCAAGATATAAAACCTAACGAAGGTTAGGGTCGAGCCCAAGGGAATACCTAGACTCAAAGAAAATTTATCAATAAGCAATTCAATCAATTAACCAACTTAATTCCCCAAAGCGGGGGTGATTTCAATGTTCAACAAGAAAATAAACTAAACTATGACAAGAGATAATTAATAATGGAGAGCAACTAGGGTAATGTGTTCCACATGATTCCCTAATTTAGTATCCCCGGATAAACTAATCATATCAAGTGTATAACATGCAGAATGGTAATTTAAGTTTACTAAACACTTTAGTCCAGGCGAGAGGTGAATTTCACTATGTGACATGGCCCATCTCCATAGTGTGCAATACTGACCATTACCTATAAATCCCAGCCAACCTTCCGTTGGTCTAGTTTGGTTGATTAGATGAGAACACATCATCGAATCATGTTAATCTATCTCTTTTCATATTCATTACTACCTGGATTGGGAAGGTAAGACAAGTTCTAATGTTGGCCACAACTAGAAAACTTGCAAAAACAAAGAGAATTGATTAATATATGCATAAACTCAATCAAAGAATTGCAAAGTATCCGGGTCTACTTTGTTAGATCTTCATGGTTCTCACAACCCTAGTTGTCGATTCAGCTATTCATGTTATGTGCAGATGAAGAAACCACAATTGAGAAAACATAATTAAACACTTACCTAATTGTATTGAGAATCAATAAAATTCAATATTGATTGAGAATCACAAGATGTAAGATCAAATTAATTCACAACTGTATTCTCCTCCATGTATTGAGGTCTCCAAGCATAAATCACTAAAAATACTTCTAATGATGTTTCTCTACTATATTGTTCTGAAAAAAAAACCTAAAAATAACTATTTATGGTAATTATAATTAAGTACTAAAAAACAGAAAAACTAGTCAGCGAACTCTACGAAAGGTGTTTACGACTTGTAGTAGACACTACGAGTCATCATCGGGGTCTCGTATTCAGCTCTTGAGATCTTGGACTTCTCTTCTATGAATCATCTTCACGACTCGTAAGCTAATTTACAACTCGTACTTCAGACTCGTAGGCTTTAAATACTTTGACTCATCCCTCTCCAGAAATCTTCACAAAACCAATCTATACGACTCGTAGAATGCCCTATCACTTGTATAGAGATCTTGTGGACTTGAACTTCAGATCTCACCCTTTACTAGAATATTTCACGATACTACCTGAAAGAATCGTAGACTGCTCTATAACTCGTAGAAAGTCGCCTAAATCACCAAAAACCAGAAAACTCTATAATTTTGCCCAAAGTCATGCTAACTTGCTTTCTTGCAAAACTAAACACCAAAAACACATAAAAATCATAAATGCCCTATTTGGAACACACATAATTCTAACTTTTAGGCATCAAACTTATTTGTATTTTGACAGTACATCAACACCCTCAACTTAAAATTGTTACTTGTCCTCAACAGATGACTCAATCTATATAGACAATACAGTAACACATAGACCTCAATTCAATGGCATATATCTCATATAATTCAAACTCAGCTACCTACACCAGCTTTTCAAAACAAGATCAAAATAGCTATTTAGCAAACCAAAGCACACCGGTGCGTGTGACCACACAACTATGACAAGTAAGGGAATATCAACAGTCCACAATCACTGAACAAGTCAAATGCTAACAATGCAAAGCAAGTTCCCCACAGAAAGAAGTCTCATTTTTGACACTCACTGATGATTTCATATTTAGCATTGGGACTATGCAAAAACACTCACTTTCACAAAAGTTATTCATACATGATGACTAATACCATAGGCTTGCCGCTATACTCATGACACAAACCTTCAACTAATTGAACCAGGATCATTTTAGGACTTTCAAGGCTTGTAACATAGGCTCAGGGAACTTTGGTATGATATTTTGGAAAAGTAGTGACTAATGGCCTTCC
This sequence comes from Solanum ossicruentum, assembly GCA_025774065.1. Classification (NCBI taxonomy): domain Eukaryota; kingdom Viridiplantae; phylum Streptophyta; class Magnoliopsida; order Solanales; family Solanaceae; genus Solanum; species Solanum ossicruentum. Next base: position 13,366 of record JAOTQR010021355.1, read on the forward strand.
TTGAAACTGCATTTTTCCACACTTTTGTCTCATCAACTTTTTCATTTTCACCTTATTCTCCTTTTTTCCTTATTAAAGCTTTTTCTGGTGCTTTCATCTCATTTTTCAACTTTTGCCTTATTTTACACTTCATTTTGCTTTTTTTTTTTAAGCTCAATCTAAGGAATCATTCAAATTTCTTACAACCGGTACATGTTGTTTCTTCTTTTTGCTCCTCCTTCCTAACTCACCTCCTTATTTTTGTGCTTCTCCTTTACACCAGCTATCCTCAAATTAGGATTTTAGCCTGTAGTGAAGTACACAATATCTATTTCCCGAACTAGGGCCACTTTCAATAGCCACCCTCAACTTAGGATTTTTGCCTCAATCAAGGTTCACAATGCTTAAGGAAAGACCAAGGCCAATTTCAATGTTTTTCACTAGACAAAGTTAGGCTAATTAGGTGGTTTAGAAAGAATTGGTACATGTAAGGCTCAAATATTTGGAACAAGGGATAAAGCATCATTTTATTAGTCATTTTAGGCTAAAGTGGAATAATTAAAGAACAAAGGCCTAAGATCCCTTCCTAATCCATTTAATCTACAATATAGCTTAGCGTAACAGGGCAAGTTTTGAATTAGCACAAAATACATGAATCTAGAAAAATAAGCTCACACTCACATGGCATTGCACACATAATCAATAAGAAACTCACAAATCATGCTTCGTATCTCAAATTACCCTCAGTTATCAAAACAAATATTGCCAAACACCTAAACATGCATGGTTGCCATCTCACTACTAATCAAAAAAATTTGGTGACTACCATTTTTTTGAAAAAAACAAAACATGATATATGCCATAAGTTTTAATACTATATGCTACAAATATTATCTAAACATCCAAAACGTGCCGGTTCAATAGATATTAAATATCCATTAGGAAAAAAAACATAGGCAAGAAAACCTCAAGATCAAAATTTGGGGTAGTAATGGACCATAAGCTACTCAGACTTCACTAAGTCCCATAACTATCCACACCTCATCAAAAAAAGATGTGCATTTTCCCTAATGCACAAAATCAAACAAAAACATAATATAAGTAGTCAAAATCATACCTGGGCGCCTAAGCTCTATGTATAGCTGAGTCAGGCCACCCTTTCCCTGTGGGGTAGTCTCCTCAGCTGTAGTACTCTATTTGTTGGGGCCAATACCCCTCGTCTTATCATGATCACGAGCTAGCCGTATCTCCTCATCGTGCCTCAATGTCTTCAATGCCAGCTCAAGATCCTCCTCCTTATCCTCCAAGAGCTTTGTATGTACATTTCGCTCCTTTGGCTCATCACCTTCTCTGATGGGTCTCTTCCCGTGGGAAGTCTATGTAGGCTCCGCAGAGGCAAATAAATCAAATAGCTACTCTGGAGGTGTCGACTCTGGTAATGTAACTTGCGCCATAAGTGATGATGTCATGTCAACTCTAAGCTTCTCGATCTTTGACTGGAATATTGACAAATTTGAAGGCCAGGCCTCAGCTAATCTCTTCTAAACCTGCTCTTCGAAGGCATCGATGCGGGCATCCACTATAGAAACACGTTCATGAATAGCAGAAATAGTGAATGCCCTGCTCCCCTCTTCTGAGTCTGCAATAGCCCACCGAACCCGTGGACTAAGTTGCTGAATAAGCTGAGACAATTGGGCCTCAGTACGTGATAACTATTGTGCTATGGCCTAGATAGAAGCGGCGAACACATAGACCATGTCTGTTGTAGAAGGCTGTGGAGTAGTGCCCTTTGGTGTAATAGTAACTATAGTGGGACCCTTCTCAATAACAGCCTCAGGCAGCGGGCATCTCTTCTCTATAGTGGCGGCAGCAGTAGTAGTAGGGGCAGTCACCGAACCCTCAGGTGATGGCACTAGGGCAAACATCTGTGGTGGTGGTGGAGGCTATGCTCACTGGATTGCCACTGAGTTCTTATAACCCTTGATCAAGTAGGGCTCCAAATATACTGAGTCTCAACTAACCAGTCCAACTGGTGCAAAATCTCCACCCTAGACTTGACACAGAGCCCGTAGATCAAAATAGGAAATGGGATAGAGGTAGTCCTTTTTAGTGCTGACTCATGTACCTGCTCTGCTATAAGTTGGGCCCAAATTGATGTCATAGCCAGCCAAGATGTTGGCAACCAATACCGCACACTCTGGCATAAGTGTAATATTTGCCAAAGTCAGTCGGATGCATGATTTAACAATTGCCCACCAAAACTTGGTGTGAAAGTTGAGTGAAGCCTTCACTATAGGCTCAATATGGGTGGTGACCCAAGAAGGCTTCGGACCCTGCTCTGCAATGTGACCAGACACCCATCTCAAAAGTGAGGTCCACTGTATCGAATCCTTCATAATCAATGACTTCCTAGCCTACCCAAATCTGTGGTTAAACTTTATTATAGATCTGAGGGCATCATACTCGGGAGGAAAAAGCATACGATGGATCGTCTACTCAGAAATATCGGCCCGTTGACCTTTCACAGGTGTCGCTATCAATCTAGGCTGAGTGAGAGGGTTCTTCTCCTTGGTATACTACGTTGAATCCTGTCATAAAAACTCCCTCACCAACATTGGGGAGTACAGTCCAAGTGACTTTATCAGCCACATCAACTCATATCGTATCATCGTATCCTACAGACTAGGGATATGGCTCATTCCATCAGAAATTACTCGAGGCTTGTCATATATAGAACAATAGCCTTCCCCCGCTCCTTTGGTTGGATGCCCTCTAAGAATATAGCCTTCATACCCTCGATTCACTAGTGTTAATAGCATCTGGTGCTAATGAAGAAGATGGTGTGATGGAGGACTCGATATCTCCTCTGTCTTTGAAGCCCTCCTTAGAACTAGGCTCCTCTACTGTTTGTGTCATCTGGGAATGTTACTCTCAGTCTCATCACTACCTTTTTCTTCAGACAGGGAAGGAGTATTAGCCTGAGCCTGAGTATGCCCATCTCTGGCTGCTACTGCACTAGTCTTTGGTACCTCGGCCTCGGGGTTAGATGAGACATCAAGGATCTATAGTGACACACTTAGTTGAGGGGTCTGCTCAGTAGCTGAAGGCTCCTCATTCATAGGCTCATCACTGAGCTTTCTCCTAAAGCCTTGATCTTTGAGCGATTTCCTTTTGCGGCCATAGTACCTGAAACATAGACAAAAACACACCATAATAATACCCAAGTATGAAGAAATAAAATGCAAAAAGTAATCTGAATCAGTTGTATAAGGGCACTACAAAAGCTCCATTAAGAGTCGTAGTGAGCACTACGAGTCGTAAAGTGCTCTCGTAGACCAGAAATAGATAATAATTTTAGACACTGGAATAATCTACGAGACCTGGGTATGAATCATAAAGAAGTTTATGATTCATAGCGTAGGTTCGCAGGAAGTTCTAGAGAGTAATTAAAAATAAGGCAGGGGTTTACGAGACCTGTCTACGAGTCACAAAGTTATATATGAATCATAGAAGGTCTCCTCTGTTGAATACTCAGAGTATCAAGTTTCTGGAATTTCTCATGAGGGGCAATTATGACTTGTAGATTAATCTACGAGTTGTAAAAGACTCGTGAACGAGAAATCTCAAATACCTGATTTTTGTAAGTCTATCACACGGACCCTAAGAACATATTCAATACTTAATCAAAAGCATTGAAGCAAGC
>JAOTQR010021396.1:0-17043 GCA_025774065.1 Solanum ossicruentum
AGCTAAGGTATGTGGGTTTCTTTCATGGGTTCCTTTCACCCATGATGCCCAAGCTTCCTTTTCCTCAAAATTGCATGATTTGAAGTTGATTTACTCATGGGTCTTATCTATTATGAAAATCACTACACACTATGTTGGGATTTATGAAATTGTGACCGTTTTTTCTTGTTTTGAGCTATAAATCTAAGATCTATTGTAAGATTTGATGAAGGATTTTGATGTCTATTGCTTAAGGGTGTTACCAAGTATCTATTAAAGGTTCTACATTGAATTTTCTAGCATAATTTCACTTTTGAATTGCATAGTTTTATACTAGTATTACATATCCGCTAGGTGTTTGATAAAATATTCTATTATGATTTCTTGAGGAATTAAAGGTCCAATACATGTATTATGGGTTGAATGACTTTATGATAATGATGATAGAAATGTTTATATGAGTTCTTTCATGAGAAATTACCTATGGTGTTGCAAGTAGATTGTTGGGTTCTTATGTTTGTTGTATTCTTGGGAAAATGAGGAGTTTTTTCTTAATGATTGAAATGTAATGGTTCGATGAGCTAGTTCTATGAAATACTTAATCCGAAAAGGGATGGGCTCCTGTAAGGAATGTCACTTAATCCGAAAGGGGACGGGCTCCCATAAGGAAGGCCACTTAATCTGAAAAGGGACAGGATCCAGTAAGGAAGGCCAAAAAAGGGACGAGCTCCCGTAAGGAAGGCCACTAATCAGAAAAGGGACGGGCTCCCATAAGGAAGGTCACTTAATCCAAAAAGGGATAGGCTCCCATAAGGAATGCCACTTAATCAGAAAGGGGATGGGCTCCCGTAAGGAAGGCCACTTAGTTCAAAAAAGGACAGGCTCTCGTAAGGAAGGTCAGTTAATCCAAAAAGGGACCGGCTCCCGTAAGATGAAGTTACTCATAAAATTCTCTCTAAAAGGGGACGGGCTCTGGTAAGGAAGGTTGCTTCTCCAAAAAGGTCTTATATTATGTCAGTTGAAGTTTCTTTCCACACTTATATATTATGATCTATGTAAGATGAATGATTTGCAAAGCATGATTTACTTAAGCGTTGGTCATACATGTCATATTGATATTATGCTATCTATTATTCTTAATTATGCATTTCGATTATGATACCTATCTCTTGTTGCATTGCATCCCACATACTTAGTATATTCGAACATACTAATGCATACACTATGCCTACATGATGTCACCCTATGGGAATCGGTGTACCGATTGATCATCCTCCTCCACGTGGCTAGTACGACTTCTATCAAGCTTGTTAGTCAGTCATCCATTCTGGGGATGTTACTTATGATTTATTCCTATATATTAAGACTTTCTCTCTTTGACTTATGTATTTACTATGAGGGTGAGACCGGTTACTTTGTCTTGGTCCCCGTTCTTATCTATGTAGTAGAGGTATTATTGGACATGTTATATATCTATACTATAAGACTTAACTCTCTTGTTTTTGATGTCTATGATATAGAAGTTTACCCTTAGTCCCAATTCCCCTTATTTATGCTTATCTCTTCTTGTCTTTTAATTGCTTCCACGACCAAGGATGTGTAATGACATGCGATGAGTTTGTTTGGGGTTCCTTCGGGATCCCTATTCGTCGATCACGCCTAGGCCCTAGGCTTGGGTCGTGACAAAGATAGTATCAGAGCATTAGGTTATTAGATCCTCGGAGTCCAACACACCACATTGATTAGAATCTTATTCATGGTTGTGTTGTGTACCACAACTATGAGTAGGAGGCTATGAGACGTTTTAGGAGATGTTTCCCTTCTTCATGTTCTAAGTCGTGCTATAGAGTTGAAGTAAGTTTCCCCCCCTAATAATTGTTTTTTTACCATGCTAGTTGATCATGCCTAACCCAAGAGGAGGAAGAGTCCTCGCTCCTGAGGGACAATCGACTAATGGAGAACTTTGAGAGGCTCTCACTTTGTTTGCACAGGTTGTGGCCAACCAAGCCAATCAAGGGGCCCAAGCCCTTCATGCCCCTACACGGACTTCTCTGGTAAGAGACTTCATAAGGATGAGCCCACCGAAGTTCTATGGGTCAATGGTGGCTGAAGACCCACAAGAGTTTATTGATGAGACTTATAAGATATTAGCCATTATGGGAGTTAGATTGGAAGATAAGGCAGAGTTGGCGGCCTACCAAATCAAAGGGGTAGCACAAACATGATACAATCAATGGAGGGGGGAGAAGGGAGTCAACAATGTGGTTCTATGGGAAAAGTTCAAGGCAACCTTTCTTAACTGATTCTTTCCTCTTGAGCTTAGGGAAGCCAAATTAGTAGAATTCATGAATTTGAGACAAGGGTCAATGAGTGTGAGGGTGTATGCCCTCAAGTTGAACTAACTCTCTAAGTATACTCCTCACTTGGTTGCCGACCCAAGGGATAGGATGAACAAGGTCGTGATGGGTGTCTCCAACTTGGTGAGTGAAGAATGTCGGTCCACTATGTTGATTAATGATATGGGTTTGTTCCACTTGATGACATATGTCAAACAATTGGAAGGGAAAAGTTGAGGAAGAGGAGGAGTAGCGAGACCAAGAGGACCCATATTGATGTAACTTCCAAGGTCCCAAGGATGGTCGGTTCCATCAAGGCCAAGGCTCTTCCAATGCTCCTAATAGAAGGATTGCTAATGATAGCCCAAGACACCAAGGTGGTAATAATGGAGGGCTCAAGTCCATGTGCCTATGTGTAGTAAAAACTATGGTGGCCTATGTTGGAGGAAGTCTAGTGCTTGCTTTGGATGTGGTGAGATGGGCCATGGGGTTATTGATTGCCCCCATGCTCAAACTGAAGGTATAGATGGTCGCCCTCAAGTCCAAGGGGATGTTCCTAGGAAAAATAGGTTCTATGTTATTCAAAGAAGACAAGGAAGGGATGAGATGCCTGATGATGCTACCGGTAAGTGAGAGAATTTTTCTTAATTTTTATTGTGCATGCTTTGATGATTTCAGGAGTTGGTATTTCTTTCATTATTCCTTTATTGCTAGTAAGATTTGATTATGTGGGTCTATTGGTACTAGAAAGGCTTGTAAGGGTTGCCCCATGTTCTTATTGCATAAAGTCTTGCCTTGTGATCTTGGTTGAACTTGGTATGATAGGTTAGAGGTCTTGGAGTGGTTTGGTTGACTTATGCACCGACTTTGGTTGACTTATGTGGGTCTACTTACATAGCATGCTTCCAATGAATGTAGAACCCGTAAGGTTGTAATATGATGGTCAAGGATGGTCAATCTATTTGGTCAACTACGATGGGTTAGTCGCTTCTCTAAGGTTGATCTTTGATTTGGGTTTTGTTCCTAAGTGAGGATGAGAGTAGGTGATATCCCTAAGTGTCTTTTCGGACTAGGAGCAAGCACTTTGAGTATTGGTGAAGTTGTTTGGTTGACTTATGCACTGGCTTTGTTTAGGGGTTTCATGAATAGGGTCTTAAAACCCTACCATGACATATTTGTGGTGGTATTTAGTGGTGGTGTATTGATTTAATTAGAGCTTATGAATCATTTGGGAGTAGTGTTGCAAGTCTTGGGGGATGAGAGGTTGTTTACTAAACATGATAGGTATGAATAGAAGATAAAGGGAAGGTGGTTAGCATTCTTTAAGAATTATGATATGAGTGTCCATTATTTTTTCCTGGTAAGGCTAATGTTATGGTCAGTGCTTTAGGTAGCCTAGTATGTGTTGATGATGGTGAGACATAGATAAGTTGAGTATGGTGGTGTAGTATTCTTGATGGTTCCAAATTTTCCTAAGTTGGTAAGGTCTAGATTAAGCAAGGTAATGATTCTCTCTTCCTAGAGTTGGAAGTTTTGGGTGAAAGATGATAGAGTGGAGGTTGTCTCCCAAGGGAGAGATGCTGGTTAATGGTAACAAATGGACTAAGTGTGATTAAAGTCGATAATGAATTTAGGATATTGAGCCCTTGTAGAATGTAAAGGGAGGTCAGTAAGGTTGCATAAGGATTAGAATTACGTAGGGATGTTATGGTTGTCTAGTTCTTTATGCTTCTAGGTTGAAGGGATGTGGTGATGACTCTAGCTCTATAGAACTCATGATACTTTGGATGTTGTAGAGGATTAGTTGGTTTAAGAGAAGGTTTTGGTGGAGGCATTGGTTGGAAGGGTGGAAGGACTTGATCGATAAGGATGTGGTGTTCATTAAGACTCTTTGGAAGGTTCTTCTAGTCGAAAGTGTCTCTCAGGGAGGGAGCATGGAAAAGCAATAGACATATCTCTTTCATTCTATTCAACTTTATGATAGCACATCAAGTCCTTTTATGATTAAAAGTCTTATTTTCTTTCCCCTACGTCATTTGCATGCATCCATGTTTATGTTGACGAGTTCATGATGAATTTGACACTTATATTGAGATTTTGAAAATGATGTTTTAAGGGTATGATTGCATTCATGTTGGGGATGATTTGTTCTTGATTACTCTTCTTATGTATGTTTCTTTGACATTTGGGGATGAATGTTCCCAAGTGGGAGATATTGAAACGACCCCAAAAAGTACCCAAAAATGTGCCTCGAAAGTGCCTGAAATTCTAATTTCTATATATCTCGAAATCCATGTGTGATATCAAAAATTTGACTTCATATTCTAGTTCAGAGGGTCAAAATTAGGAGGAAAAAGGGTGTAACCCTGATTTTAGAGCGACCGTATCAAAATCCAAAAATCGCATTTTGCGATTTCCAGAATGATTTTCGCATCACTGGCACGACACGCCAGTGTGTTACTTTTGCCTAGATTTTTAATGCCGATCCAAGTCCAATATTCATTCAAATACTTAGCCAAATATTTCATTCCAAAACTCAAGACTCAAAACCCTTTCCGGATCTTAAGGATTACACTCAAGCTTTAAGTCTCCATCTCCAATCTTCATCAAGTTCATCTCCAAAGCTAAGGTATGTGGGTTTCTTTCATGAGTTCCTTTCACCCATGATGCCCAAGCTTCCTTTTCCTGAAAATTGCATGATTTGAAGTTGATTTACTCATGGGTCTTATCTATTATGAAAATCACTACACACTATGTTTGGATTTATGAAATTGTGACTGTTTTGCCTTGTTTTGGGCTATGAATCTAAGATCTATTTTAAGATTCGATGAAGGATTTTGATGTATATTGCTTAAGGGTATTACCAAGTATCTATTGAAGGTTTTACATTGAATTTTCTAACATGATTTCACTTTTGAATTGCATGGTTTTATACTAGCATTACACACCCACTAGGTGTTTGATAAAATATCCAGTTATGATTTCTTGAGGAATTGAAGGTCCAATGCATGTCTTATAGGTTGAATGACTTTATTATGATGATAGAAATGTTTATATGAGTTATTTCATGAGAAAGTACCTATGGTATTGCAAGTAGATTGTTGGGTTCTTATATTTGTTGAATTTTTGAAAAAATGAGGAGTTCTTTCTTGATGATTGAAATGTAATGGTTCGATGATCTAGTTCTATGAAATACTTAATCCGAAAAAGGATGGGCTCCCATAAGGAAGGTCTCTTAATCTAAAAGGGGACGGGCTCCCAGGCCACTTAATTCGAAAATGGATGGGCTCCCGTAAGGAAGGTCACTTAACCTGAAAGGAGATGGGCTCCCGTAAGGAAGGCCACTTAATCCGAAAAAGGGACGGGCTCCGTAAGGAAGGTCACTTAATCAAAAAAGGGACGGGCTCCCGTAAGGTGAAGTTACTCATAAAATTCTCTCCAAAAGGGGACGGGAACCCGTAAGGAAGGTTGCTTCTCCAAAAAGATCTTATGTTATATCGGTTGAGATTTCTTTGCATACTTATATTATGATCTATGTAAGATGAATGCTTTACAAAGCATGATTAACTTAAGCATTGGTCATACATGCCATATTGATATTATGCTATTTATTGCTCTTAATTATGCATTTCAATTATGATGCCTATCTCTTATTACATTGCATCCCACATACTTAGTACATTCAAACGTACTAACGTATATTCTATGCCTATATGATGTCACCATGTAGGAACCAGTGTATCGATTAATCATCCTCCTCCACGTGATTAGTACGACTTCTAGCAAGCTTATTGGTCAGTCCTCCATTCCGAGGATATTACTTATGATCCATTGCTATGTATTAAGACTTTCTCTCTTTGACTTATGTATTGACTCTTAGGGTGAGCCCGGTTGCTTTGTCTTGGCCTCCACTCTTATCTATGTAGTAACGGTATTGTTGGACATGTTATGTATCTATGCTATGAGCCTTGACTCTCTTTTTCTTGATGTCTATGATATGGAAGTTTACCATTAGTCCCAATTCCCCTTGTTTATGCTTATCTCTTATTGTCTTTTAGTTGCTTCCGCGACCAAGGATGTGTAATGATATGCTATGAGCCTTGTTTGGGGTTCCTCCGGGATCCCCATTCGCCAGTCACGCCTAGGCCCTAGGCTTGGGTCGTGACAATGCTAGATAGGGAAGATCTTGAGCCTAAAATCTTTCGAAGAATGTCAACACAAAGATGATTGGCCTAAATGGAAAGAAGCAATTCAATCTGAGTTGAATTTACTCTCTAAGCATGAGGTAGTTGGACATGTAGTCCAAATCTCTGATGGTGTAAAATCAGTTGGCTATAAATGGATTTTTCTGCAAAAGCAAAATAAAATTGTAAGATATAAAGCGCGCCTTGTTGCATAAGGTTTCTCTCAAAGAATTGGTGTCAACTATGAGGAAACATATTCACCTGTTATGGATGGAATAAATTTTTGATATCTCATTAGTTTAGCTATACATGAAAATCTTGAAGTACGTCTAATGGATGTAGTTACAACTTATCTTTATGGTTCACTTGACAGTGAAATTTACATGGAAATCCCATAATGATTTAAATTTCCTGAAGCATGTACAAAGTCTCGAGAAGTATTCTTAGTCAAATTGCAAAGATCTTTATATGGTCTGAAACAATCAGGGCTTATGTGGTACAATCTCCTTAGTGAGTACTTGATAAATGAAAGATATATAAACAATGTCATTTGTCCATGTGTTTTCATTAAGAAATCGGGATCGCAGTTTGTAATTATCGCTATTTATGTTGATGATATAGATCTCATTTAAACTTCTGAAGAGGTCTAAAAGGCAATTAAATATTTAAAGAAAGAATTTGAGATGAAAGATCTCGGAAAGACAAAACTTTATCTGGGTCTGCAAATTGAACATTTAGTAGATGAGATTTTTGTTCGTCAATCTTCCTATACTGAGAAAATCTTAAAATGATTCTACATGGACAAAGTACATCCGCTAAGTACTACAATGGTTGTTAGATCGCTTGAAGTGAACAAAGATCCATTCCATCCTCCAGAAGAGGATGAAGAACTCCTTGGTCCTGAGAGCACTTATGTATCTTGCTAACTCAACTAGATTTGATATAACATTTTCTGTTAATTTGCTAACAAGGTATAGTTCTTACCTAACACGAAGGTATTGGAACGGTATCAAACATATTTTGCGATACCTGAAAAGTATAGTTGATATGGGTTTCTGTAATATCCTTTTTATAATGAAGGGTAAATTGATAATTTTATTTTTTAAATAATAATAGTAATAATGATAAAAAGAATTAAAGTGTGTGAGCCAACCCTACTCTCTTGCTATTGTTGTTGTGTAAAACTGTTGGGGAAAAAAGAAAATAGAGAGAAGGGTTATTAATTTCTTAATCATCTCACGAGAATGATCAACAATTACGTAGGAGAAACTCTAGGGGATTCACGATAGAAGTCTAGCACAGGTATTGAGATTTCTTTGGCATGAAAAGAGAAACAAAACTTCTCTTAACCTATTGGGCAATTGTTGATGCCTCTGTTTTGCATCTTTTAAAGCGCAGGTTCTACTTACTATTTTCTTGCGTGTTGGTACTTCCACTTTAAATGAATTTATATTCAATTTGAGTACTACTATGGGAGTTAGAGCATTAGGATATGTGACAGAATTCTCAGTAACTAAGTTTTAATAGTAGAGTAAGATACTTTAGCCTTTGACTTATGTCTTACGATGCGAGCTATTAAGGTTTAGCTTTAAGCCAAAGAGTTAGGGATCTTGAAGCTTGATTTCGACTAGAATAATTGATATGGTTAATCAATTTTTTTTATCATAGATTGAGGCAAGTGGGAGTTGTTTTTGTGGGTGTTCTACACGTGCGAGGTTGTGGAACTTGTCGTTAATAAGGTAAGTGAGACTTTAAGCCTTAGTGCTTGCTTTTCAAATAAGCTTTGAAGAAAATATAAATTTTTCTATGTCTGGTGTATGTGTTTGGACAAGCATGTGCTTGATAGAGTTGATGTTCTTTAACCAACCCTATATATGCTATTTTTGAGAAGAATATCAAATATTTTCATGAGTTATATACGGTGTGATACTGGATATCATTCTTTATTACTGTGGTGTTGTTACTAGGGGCATAATTAGCTGCTGTAATATGCTAGGGGCATACCCATGCTGCCGTAGTATGTTAGGGGCTTTGAACATGCTGCCATGGACTTGTCGAGTGATGGGTTGATCTCCTTCGCCACCGTTTATGAAAATTTTTAAGTGTGTATTGAACTGAGACATGCAGTGACCCTTTTTGAACGTCTGTTTGAACTTATTGAGCTTATCATGAGGTATATTCTTATGTATATTATTTATGTATATCTGTTGTGCAAATGTATTTTATAACTCTTGTTCGAGGGGTATTAAAGTAGTGAATCGAGGATCTTACTGGGTTTTATTTATATATAGCTCACTCTTTATTTGCATGTCAATGCAGATACCGTTACAGAGGGCGAGACTTGTGGTTGATGAGTTCATTTCATGGACTTTGTTACTGAGATGAGCCTTCACATTGTTCGTGGAGACTACTACTTCAGCTCTATCTATTATGTTTTCCTTCTTTTTTAGGGTTTGTATGCTCGACAGTTAAACTCCTATCACTATATCTATTAGATGCTCCATGATCTTGTTGTGGGATTTGGGATAGAGATATTTTTGTTAAGTGACCTTTTTCTTTCGTAAATTAACATGCGATTTTGGTTTGCTAGTTACTCTATTGTTATGAGTATTGATAAGTTTTGAAGTCGCACATATTATATTCTTAGTGCTTGGATAGTTTGAGTGTGTACGAATATTTGGTTCTCTATACAAATGGTGTAGGTGGATGCCAGTCACATCTAGGGGTATTTTGGGATGTAACAGTTTGTTTTAGAAAACCAACATAGACTGTGCAGATCTTGTTGGTCATGCAAATATAGGTTATATATTGGATCCACATAAAGACTGTCGAGTTTGTATGCCCGACAATTAAACTCCTATCACTATATCTATTAGATGCTCCGTGATCTTATTGTGGGATTTGGGCTAGAGATATTTTTGTTAAGTGACCTTTTCCTTTTGTAAACTAACATGTGATTTTGGTTTGCTAGTTACTCTATTGTTATGAGTATTGATAAGTTTTGAAGTCACACATATTATATTCTTAGTGCTTGGATAGTTTGGGTGTGTATGAATATTTGGTTCTCTAGACAAATGGTGTAGGCGGGTGCCAGTCACATCTAGGGGTATTTTGGGATGTAACAGTTTGTTTTATACTAACAAAGACTATACAGATCTTGTTGGTTATGCAAATGCAGGTTATGTATCGGATCCACATAAAGCACGACCTCAAACAGGCTATCAGTTTACATACGGGGAAACTGTTATATCATGGTGATCTACAAAGCAGTCTATTGTTGCTACTTCTTCAAATCATGTTGAAATAATAACAATTCATGAAACAAGTAGAGAATGTATGTAGTTGAGATCAATGATACATTCTATCCAAGAGGTGTAGACTGAAAAATGATGTCAAAGTACCCACAGTCATATTTGAAGACAATGCCACGTTCAGAACTCAATTGAAAGGTGGTTTCATAAAAAGGAACAAGACGAAACACATTTCACCAAAATTATTCTTCATGAACGATCTTTAGAAAAAAGGTGAAATTGATATACAACAAATTCGTTCAAGTGATAATCTTGCAGATTTATTCACTAAGGCATTACCAACATCAATATTCGAGAAGCTGAGATATAAGATTGAAATGCACCGTCTCCAAAATATCAAATGCAGTTTTCATCAGGGGGAGATAATACGCACTATACTCTTTTTCCCTTAACCAAGGTTTTATCCCACTGAGTTTTCCTGATGAGGTTTTTAATGAGGCAGATAATAATATGTATTAAGGTTACTTAGAACTTTTCTTTTACATGGACAATTTAGGGGGAGTGTTGTAAATGAAAATTGTGTTGTAAAGAAAAGTATGAATTATTAGGATGGGTGGATGATAGGTCCCACCCACATGATCATAATGTTTCTCCTTTTGGCAAAAACAAACGTGAAGAAGGAATAAGAAAAAGAATAAGTGTGAACTTATAAAATGAAGGAGGATAACATAATTGTCAAAAGTTTATCATATGGGTACCACCCACATGATTGTAACACATTTCTTTATGGATATAAGTAGTTGTGTATTACATGTGATAATATACACACAAATACAGATACATCATTTAGTTCTTCTGTTCTGTTTTAGTTCTCTGTTTTATTCTCTGCTCTTAAATTTGGATTTATTTTATAACACTTTATAGTTATTAATTAATTATATGAACATGTTTTCTAAGAAAAATGTCTAACTTTTTTTTTGTTCTTCCTAGGTTGAGCTTTCTCATTTCATATGTTTTCATATATTAGTTTCATTCACATCAAAATTATATACACAAATTTAGAAGTCGTTAGAAAATTTTAGGAAAACAATGGAAAGATAAAATTGAAGCCAATGCAAAATTATAAATTTTAGGATAAGTATCAAAAACACACTTAAACTATACCTTTTTTTTAGTTTCATACCTAAAGTATTATAAGTTTGAGAAACACACCTAAACTATCACTTTTATGTTTGAAAAATACACCTTAAGTAATATGTGAAGGTGTGTGTATTACACTCTAACTTTTCTTATAAAAAAATGCCACATAGATTGCCACATGGGAAATAACTCTATCATGGAAAAAATTTTAAAATTTAACCTTCAAGTGTCAAGTACTCAATTGACATCTTAATTTCTCAGTTAGTCTCTGATACTTTTGTTGAGTAAAATTAGAATTTTTACTCTTAATACACGAGTTCATCATCGTTTGAAGGTCAGTTATTGATTTGTCAAAAAAAAAATGTTACTGTTCTTATTCTTGTCTTAAAGGATTAACAATTTTGTATAAATTTCTAGGGCTTGATTCTTACTATCTTAAAAGTGTCCAAAGGAGTATAAGTTGACTGCATAAGGTACTCTTTTTTCTTTCATGAACTTAGTTTTCGTATATTTTAATTGTTTTAGGAAAATGGACACTAAACATATATATTTGAGGTTTCACATTGGTGGCATATTTGTGAGGTGGGACATGTTTATACTGGGGAACAATGAATATGCTTTCAATGTTGATGTAGAACATTTGTCTATTTCAGAAGTGAATGACTACTATAGGAATTTTGGAGTTACCATTATAGAAAAAATATTTATTGGAGCTGCTCAAGGTGGCAACTTGGTAGAATTGGTTAAAGATGGGGATTTGTTGGTCTTAGCTAATTTATTAGTTAATGGGGGTATGATGGACATTTACATCTACAAGTCGTATATAAGATTCGTACTTTGAATCCTATTGATACAAAAAGGACCAGCAACTAAGAACCTATTTTTTGAGTTGTAGTCTAATCAATGATTCGTGAAAGGTGTCCATAGTTTAAATTTCATAAACCAGAAAAATGGTAACTTGCAACTACAAGTAGTCTTTACAGTTCATACTCTCATCTATGACCCGTAAATATCTACTTGTAGTCCTTAAATCAGAAAATTCAAATATAATTTTTATAATTTTATTTTTATTTTGGGTCCGAATTATATACTAATGGTTTCCTTTGAGGTACAATGTATCCAAAATGCTTTGATCGCAGATACGTCAAGGCTCGGGCTGTCATGACCTAAAATAAAGTCATGACTAAAAGGCAACTTAATTTCAAATCCAAGGGTAAAGTACACTTAAAGTAGAAACCCCAATAGGTAAATAATCATTACATAATATAATAAATCACCCACAAAATCATAATTCAGAACCTGGTGTTACGAGTGTAAAGAGCATCTAAATACATAAGTACTAGTGAAATAAGTACATTTTAGTCTTCAAACAGAAATAAAACTATACAACTATGATAGAATCTAATGGAAACTCGATGCCCTTGAGTCTCACCACTAGATCTAGTATGAATCAACTGCACGAGCAATTCAACTACCGCGTGGGAAATCTTGATGCGAATATGCGGGGGATAAAGAAGTAGGGGTGAGTACACATAATATGTACCCAACAGGTTTAACCGATTGGGAATAAAAAATTGAATAAACTATGAAATAATTTAGGAATGCTTCCACTTACAACAGAAAAATCAGTCTGGCATTGGTGCCGCCAATTTATATAGAATACTCGAATAAAGTAATTAAGCCAATCCAAAACTATCACAAATAATGCAAAGATATGGTATGCAATACAATGCAAGGTAGAATCAAGACTGTCACATAGCTTATCGTATATAATCTCAATATATCAACTACCTTGCCATCTAACTCATGGTCAAGGACTCATGATAATAATCTCCATGTATCAACTACTTTGCCACCTAAGTAAGCATGGTCAAAGACTCATGATAATAGTCTCAATGTATCAACTACCTTGCCACTTAAGTGAGCGTGATCAAGGACTCATGAAACGAATCTCAATAAATCAACTACTTTGCCACCTAAGTGAGCGTGGTCAAGGACTCATGATATGAGTCACCATTCACAACTTCCCAAATATTATGACATGTAGTATGAGGATGGATGCAATCAAGACACAATTATGAAAACAATATTTCTCTCAATAAGTACAATAATTATCAATGTTCTCCAAGTTAACAATTATATATTCACCCTCTTTTATACATTTTAGGATATTGTTCCCTTTAAAAGTCTCAACCGCATTTTAAAAATTATCATTCCCCGACATAGACACGATTCTCAATATCATGCTCCATGTTATGTCAAAAGTACATACTTTTGGTGATCATTTGTCTCATATTTAATACCTTTATTTATCCTCCCCGAGCATAAATTTTGTAGTTGTGCTAGATACTGCGATTAAATTATAAAATTAAATTGATAGGAAAATGAAGAAATTTGGAGCTAAATTGAATCAAAAGTAAAAAATTATAGAAGAAAATTCAAGCAGGCAGCTTACTGGATTAAAATGAATATTATATTAATATTTTCTATCTTTCCTTTTAATCGATACAACAACACGCTCTCTCTTTTGAAATCAGTAACCAAAAGAACATTTACCTAACATTAAAATAATATATAACTCCACCCAAACATTGATTTACTTCTGTTGACATCTAATTTTAACCATCCACATTATAAATTAATTATTGAGCTTCTTAAATTTTTAACAATCTGAAATAATTATCTTCGAAAAAACATATATTTTAAGTTATTTCATATACTTTGTATGTATGTAATCACATACTTTTTCATAATTATTCAAAAAAAAGAGATTATATTCTTGTTTATTTTTTACAAATTATTTTTGAAATTTACTAGATAATAATTGAGTTAATTATTTCACTGAGTTAATTTTAAAAAGCTCGTTAATTGATCAAATTTAATTCATCGTGTGCTTAAATTTAATCCCGCATTAAATCTGACCCCGCATGCTCCCCTTTTTTAATTTTTCTTTTTCTTTTTCACTTTAACTTTTTTCTTTCCTCTTTTTTGACTTTCTTATTTTTAGTGGGACCACATATCCCTCTTTCTTCTTCAACCTGTACTGAACAATTGAAAAAAAAACATCCCCAACGTTCAAAAATTTCCAGCAAAAGCTGGCAACAAAAATCAACAACATTCAAATCCTCAACGTTCCAATTTTAAAATTCAAAGTTCCTCTATAAAATTCTATTTTTTGCTAGCATTAAGGAAGGAAGATTTTTGGTGAGCTTCCTCCCCAAAATACAAGTGTTTATAGTTTGTTCTTGTTTTCTCATTCCATAATCCACAGTTCAAAAAAAAAAAATCAAAAAGTATAGTCTTTCTTCCATTTTAGTTCATAGTAAGTGGAGGTGGTGTCGCTTAAGCTTGAATCTCAGTTCGCTACCCCAAAAATGGTAAACTATTTTCTCATTCATCATCTGTTTTAATTATAAATATTTTTGACTTAGTTGTAATCATGTGATTTTATTTTAATAGTCTATCGTCTTATGTCAGTCAAGCATGAAGTTTAGTCAAATATATTTCAAATCCTCGGATAACCGCATGTTAGCGGCTACTTTCAGTGCTAATACCTTCTTAAAATAACAATAAGAACCCTTACCCATTTCTCTAAAATTTTAAGACTTTTCTGTTAGGGACTCTTTTTTCTTACTTTTTTGAAAAAATTGATTTTCTCTTAACATAATCAAGTTTTAAAACTGATTTATTTTTTCTTTAAAAATCCATTTTCACGATTAATAGAAATGGTGACTCTGCTGGGGAGTTAATTATGTTCTAACTATTAGATTTGACTTGTTTGACTAACTATTTGATATTATAATAATTTTATTTGCGTTTTATTTGTTTAAATTCGAATATAAATTGTCATTCCGCTCACACTTCCTCCAATTCTGAAAAATTGACAATATCACATATACGCGCGCGGTGTATTTTGCACACCCACAATCTTCTTTAAAAAATTCAAAATTTAAGAGCGATGGTATATGCGCGGGGTGTCTGAATTTTTTTTCGTGTGACCATATAGCCTTCTCACTTGAGTTGTCCACTTGGGAACCTTGAGTCTAGCAAACTCATTCTTATTCTACCTAGGTCAGAGTAAAGCCAAATCCCACTTCTAAGCATTTGCCTAGGCCGTCTCAATATTCAAGGGGTATTGGGCCCATTAAAAAGATCGCTTTGAGTCCAAAGTGGTCTCTGGCCCAAATGGATGTATTTTATACGTTGTTTGACATATTTTATGTGTTTAAAATTTGAAGATTTGCATATGTTGTTTGATGAACCATTGTTCTTGGGGGTTGGATTCTATTTTAATAGCTTAATTTAATCAAATATTGGATCTTTACGAGGTGTTGCTTCAAAAAAAAAACATTCGAAATCGGCAAGAAGCCAAGAAGAGGAGATTTTCTATGAAGGCTTAGTGTAGTATTGTACCCCTGCGTGAGACTGATCATTTATACCCCTTTCTTCTCTATTATGTATCCCCATTTAATTTATTTATAAAGATTGCAATAATCTTGGGGCAATGGAACGTTTTATATTGTGTAATACATCCTTCAAAACGTTAGTCCTACCCTTGGCCAAAAGGGTCACATACATATAAGATACATTATATTTCGTTTTTGTGCTAAATGCTATCAATTTGCTTCATTCATATCATTGTCTTATGTGCTAAATACATATGATTTGCCTCAAACTTGATTGGTCCATCATTTCATTCCAAAGTACTAGAATATTTTTGGTATATAAACTCAAATTTGGCCTCTTCGAAATACTCGTTGAGTCAATTGTTCAAAACACTTAAAATAACTCCTTATGTTTCAATTGGGTCATCACTCAAATTCATATTGACATTGTTATCCTCAAAAAATAATTTTTTTATCTCAAAATAAGTCAAAGTTACCAAATACCCCATTATTTTCAAATCAAAATTTTCGGACATCATTATTCTCAGTTAAACCTCTCAGAAAATTAGTTTGTGAACATTTTGTTCAAATCATGTAATTTACTCATTTCAGTCTGTTAAATGATCAAAATTTGCCCATTGGTCATTATTTTGAAACCTCCCTTTCTTCTTTTAGATTTTGGATTAATTTTTTTAGACAAAACAAATGTTATTTGATACTTTGATTATCTATTATGACTAATCGACTAACTTTTTCACCTTTTAACTTTTTTTTCCTCTAAAGAAGAGAGATTGATTTGTGTTGGTTATCAAACTTGCTCACGTTATCAAAGCAAAGCAGTTTTCAAATATCCATTAGTTGAACATTTGTATTTCACACGGTTTAAGGCCAAGAAAGTTGACACAAACTCATCGTTTCTTACTTGGGTTACTAAAAAGACTCGTTCAAGAATGGACTCCGGGTCGATCAACACAGTCACTTTATCTAAATCTTTCTCTGCTATATCTATCGCGGCCAATCAGGGCACCTTAACGGGAACTGAATCACAAACGAAAGTCGTAGCTTATTCATAGCAACGACTCACTGAGCTAAGTCTTATAGTGACACAATACCAAGCTGCTTTTCAGAATCTACCCTCGACATGCATCAAAAAGGTCCTCATTACTTTCATTTTCGACCTCAAATAAACTTGGCCAAGGAGATCCTTTTACCACTTCTCAACAAAATAAAAATGCTTCATCCACTCGCCCAACCTAGGACGCTCCCTTTCTATACACTTTTGCTCCTCCAAAAGCTCTAACTATGTCATATCATGCTCCACCAATGTATACTTATATTACTACTCCACCGGCTACAAACATTCCAGAAATTTAACATTGTTAGACCCAGTAATTATTTTAATTAAGGATAACTATACGATTGAGAAATTTCGTTATGGACGTCGGGTAATTTAAACTTAAGTATATTTCCGGTATGTGATTAGAGCATTAAGTGAATAGGGTGGTTATGATTAAATTGGAGTCGGAAGTCCTCAATTGGATCAAAATAGAAAAGTTTGGGACCTAATTGGTCAATAGGCTAAGATGGAGCCTTTATGATGCAATTTTGGAAAGTTTCAACTCTATATATATCCCTCTTGTTTCTAAATTAAGAACACCTTGTGTTCTTTCAACACTTAGTGAAGAAAATAGAAGAGTAAGAAGAGAAGAAGAGGAAGAAGAAAGGAGAAATCAAGTAAGTTTATCTATCTTTATATTCTTGTCTCTTA
>JAOTQR010021436.1:0-53057 GCA_025774065.1 Solanum ossicruentum
ACCATATTCACTTAATACTCTAATCATGCACCGAAAATACTTAAGTTCTAATTACACAACATCCACAACAAAATTTCTCGATTGGATAATTATCCTTAATTTAAAGAATTACGGGGTCTAACACTTTGGCCATTTACGTTGAATCTCATCCCATTTCTCTTCTCCAACTCAACAGGCCCATGGTTGAAGACATGTGCAACTTTGAATGGACCCAACCATCTGGACTTGAGTTTTCCAGGAAACTATTTTAACCTAGAGTTATATAAAAAAACCAAGTCTCCTAGTGTAAATTGATGATGCTCAGTGCGATGATCATGCTACAGCTTCATCCATTTCTTGTACAGGGCTGAGCTCTCATATTCCTTCAGACGGAATTCATGAAGTTCGTTGAGTTAGCCCAGCCGTGAGTTTGCTGCATCATTCTAGTCTAGATTTAGGTTCTTAAGAGCCAATATCACCTTATGCTCAAGCTCTACTGGTAAGTGATAAGCTTTAACAAAAACAAGTTGGTAAGTAGACATACCTATAAGAGTTTTGAAAGTAGTCTGGTAAGCCCATAATGCATCATCAAGCTTTTGCAACCAATCTGTCCAGTTTGCATTCACAATCTCAGCAAGATCTGTTAAATCTCCCTGTTAGAAACCTCAACCTGTCTAATTATTTGTGGATGGTAAGACGTTACCACCCTATGCTTCACTCTATATTGTTTAAAAAGTTCTTTGAACAATCTATTGTAGAAATGGGAACCTCTATCACTAGTGATTGCCCGAGGGGTACCAAACCTTGCGAAGATGTTTATTTTCTAGAATCCGGTGACACTCTTACCTTCATTATTCCAAGCGCAACCGCCTTCACCCATTTTGATATGTGGTCCACAACAACCATAATGTACTTATTCCCGTGAGAACTAACGAATAAGCCCATGAAGTCTATCCCCCATATGTTAAATAACTCGCTCACTATAATGGGATTTAGAGGGATCTCGTGCTTGTGGGAGACACCAACTTATCATTAGCATTTGTCACAAGCCTTAACATAGTCATAGGCATCTTGATGGATAATTGGCCAGTAATAAGCAAACTGCAAGATTTTGTATGTTGTCTGAATTCCACTATGATGCGCACCAACCAAGGATACGTGGCAAGCCTCTAAAATAGTCATCATTTCCACCTCAAGAACACAACAATGAATAATCCCATCTGCACAGGAACAAAACAAATATGGATCATCCCAGAAAAACTTTCTCATATCATACAAGTCTACTGGCACAATATCACTAACAAAATAGTTTGCATAATTTGCAAACCATGGTACCAAATCATGAGATGCTGCCAATACTCTCTTGTGAGGGAAAAAATCATCAATTTACACCCCATTATGAAACATTGCAATGGCCTTATCCTCAAGTTTAGATAGGTGGTTTGTAACCTGATTTTCAGTTCCATTTTTGTCAATCACCTCAAAGTCAAACTCTTGAAGAAGAAGTGCACATTGAATTAGTCTTGGTTTTGCATTCTTCTTTGACATCAAGTACCGCGATGCTGAGTGGTTGGTATGTACAATGACTTTATTTCGCAAAAGATAAGTTCTAAACCTCTCAAACACAAAGACCACTATTAGTAACTCCTGCTCCGTGACAGTGTAGTTTTTTTGTGCTATATTTAAGGCTTTATTTGCTAATAGATTAGATGTATAATCTTCTCTTTGCGATGCCGTGACACCACATCAAGTGCAACCCCACTTGTATCACAAATAATTTCAAAGGGCTAAGACCAATCTGGAGCAATTATGATAGGTGCTGAGATCAACTTTTTCTTCAACCCTTCAAATTCTTTAAGACATACATCATCGAACATGAACTTATCATCCTTCTTAAGAAGCTTGTATAAAAGGTGTACAATCTTTGAGAAGTTCTTTATGATGTGCCTGGGAAAGCTGCATGTACTAAGGAGCTTCTCACACCCAAATTAAACCAATCTAAAAGTCGTATTCCCCAGAAACGGTGCCAAAATTTTGATGTCACCCAAACTACACCTTTCACTGAATGTAAGAGGTCATTGTCAAAATATAGAATCTAACAAAGGTTAGGGTCAAACCCACAAGTAATATGGTCTAGAACTGGAGCAATTATGAGTAATTTTGATGAATTAACCTACTTATCACGTGAGAAAAAGGGGTTTGTAAATAGAAAAATTAAACCTAAACTAGAAGCGAGTTATCAAGAGCAAGTATTGTGAAATAAATGAGAGAAGTAACTTAGGTATTGTGGTCCTCATGAATTCCTAACTTAATATAACCAGATAATCAAAATATTTTCTAGTGTGTAGCATGCAGAACTGGTAAGTTATGTTTACCTAACCCTTTGATCCAGGTGAGAGGCAAATTTCACTACGTGATTTGATTTATTCCCACAGTATTTCATTACTAACCCTTACCTTTTATTCCAGCACAACCATCCCTTGATCCTGTAAGGTTGATTAGACGAAAGGGATCATATATAATCCTATTAATTATCCATTTTCCCATTCATTACCCCCTTGATCCAGTAAGTAAGAATTAGATGAGTTCTAATGTTGGCACCGTAAAAAAGCATTCTAAACAAAAAGATAATTAATACACACATGCACAGTTTCCAAGAATTATGAATTATCCAATTTTACTTTGTTAATTCTTCATGGTTCCCACAACCTTAGTTTTGGATTTAGCTATGCATGATCATTGTAGATGAAAAAATTATGTTATGGAATAGCATAATTAAACACTTACAATGATGGGTTAAAGAACAAGAAATCTGAAATCTCCACAAGAAAACACAGTGTAATAATCCCAGAAATAATCACAATCTATGAGTTCTCCAATCTCTCTACTCCTTACTACTTATTTCTATTTTCACCTACTTAAAAAAACCTTAAAAACCTATTTATAATAAGTAAAACCAAATGGAAAATGGAATAGGAAAACTTGTATCGAAACTTGAGCAGACAAGGTTACGGGTCATAGATGGAATCATGGCCTATACTTGGCTTCGTAATCTTCATTTTCCAAAAACTTCTTCAACCTACGAGACCTTCCTACGAGCCATTTTCTGGCTTATAGCCCATAAAGGATCTCGTCTGCTAACTCTTCAAAACTTTAATCCTCCAGGCATAATCGTATCCATGACCGATCATCTGACATATGACTCATAAGTGACTCAACATAGTTTTTGATCTTCGACCTACGAACTCACCTATGGGTCATAATGCATTCTTTAACTCGTCAAACAACTCATACTTTTCAACATCTGAAAATCAGCCTTGCCTTAGATCTAATTCATGAATCATCCTATGGTTCTGGAGTGAAGCACGACTTATAGATTGCTCCGTAAAATACAAAAAATTTGAATTCTGCAGAACTTTTCCCAAAATCATCTCCATTCCTAAAATCCTTAAAAATAAACACAAAACACATCAAACCTACTAACATCGCTTTGAGAACACACAAAATTTGGAGTTTTAAGTGTCAAACTGTATTTTAGTAGCACATCACTCACCCGTTCATAAATAACCTCAAACCCAATATCAGCCGACATATTACCTTGGCTCGCCAATAGAAACCTCGGCTATCATCGATTAGTAGAGACCTCGGCCACCAATTCATATTTTGCCTTATTCCTTTCTCGATGATAGCCATCATAATTATCAATGCAAAAGTAATAATAGATATAATGTACATGATCATAATTATATCACAGTGTCAATATCGTAATGATTTCAATATTATCACATTATCAATATCATCAATACCTTGATATAATCAATATATCAATATCATCAGTGTCTCAATATCACGAAATTACCATGGTCTCAATAACAATTAGATCTCAATAAAGTGTCATTTCGATATCAATATCAAATTATTTGCACAATCACAAATATTACGAAGCAACAATTTATTGCTGAAGTCAAGATATCACTATATGAATAAGTAATCAATTTGAAATCTCATGATCAGATCCTAAGATGATACAATTCTACCCCAAAGTACACAATTCCATACACCTATGGGCAAACAAGGTTCAATATACTTAATAAAAGGTTGGAAATCCACTTGCCTCAGATAAAATCTCGAATCAAGTCAAATCCAAAGCTTTCCCTATTCTGTGGTACTTCGAATAATCAAAATCTACTCAAATATAATATCACAATTACATAATGAATCTAATGATACTACAATCAATCAATTCAGAGTAAAAAGGTAAAGTGGACAAAAAATTACATGCCTGAAAAGTAGTTGCAATCTAAAAATTAATACATGACAATGTTCCTCAAGTAATAAGGAATTCAACGGTGAAAATCATTTTGAAAATGGAGCTAAAATGAGTGAGAAATCATCACTTTAAGTTTAGGAATCAATGTCCAAAAAATATCCAATTTCCACCATTAAAGTTCCAAAATTATAGGTTAAATGTTGTAAATAGATGTCCAAATAAATATTTTTTTTGTCCACATGATATATTTTGTAGCAACATACATATACACATATGTGTAGGATGCATTGACACTAATTTTAGTACATGTTATAAGTTATTTATCCATGTATTATACTTGGTGTACAAGGTGTATAGATGGAAATAAGAAAATCATAAATGACCATGTATACACAAGTATAAATACCCACCTTTTCTTGTAATAAAATGTATAAGTGAGAAAACAAAGAAACAAGAGTGAATAAGAAATACCACTACATCTCCTCTTTATATTCCTTCTTAGTTTTATTATAATTCGTTATAAGAGAAGCTCCAATCTCAGTATGTATACAATCTTCTTTTAGCTATTCTTATATCCTATAATATTATCATCATACTTTATTTCTTGAACTACTTACGATACTACATAAATTTTTATTCAACCATTCGATATTGTAATAACTAATAAGACTATTGTTTAATATATATATATATATATATATATATATATAGATATATTCTAATACTGACTTTACTTTGAGTTGGCGGAAGATTAATTAAATAATGTATTAATTGGTAAGCAACTTATTTTTTAAGGATCTACTTAAATTTATTTTTATAAAAGAAAACAATTCTTTCATTCACAAGTTATCTTTGATTCATTCTATTTAAAGTTTTAATCACGTCGAACCTATCTAAACTTGAATTTGTGGCACTTAATATTACCGGAAAAAATTTATTTATCATGGACGCTTGACGCTGAAATTCACCTTGATGTTAAAGGCCTTGGAGACACTATTAGACAAGGAAATAAGGCATCTAGTCAAGATAAAGCTAAAGCTATGATTTTTCTTCATCATCATTTTCACGATGATTTAAAAACTAAATATTTAACTGTGAAAGACCCACTTGAATTATGGAATAATTTAAAGGGTCGATATGATCACCTAAAACTTACTGTATTACCAAAAGCTCAATTTGAATGGATACATCTTCGATTTCAAGATTTTAAATTTGTAAGTGAATATAATTCTTTTATTCACAAAGTGAGTTCAATATTAAAATTATATGGAGATACTAACACTGATGATCATTTACTTGAGAAAACTCTCTCTACCTTTCAAGCTTCAAATGTGTTGTTACAATAACAATAACATGAAAAGGGATTCAAGAAATATTCTGAGTTAATTACATGCTTACTTGTGGCTGAGCAAAATAATACTTTGCTAATGAGAAATCATGAAGCCCGTCCCACCAGGTTTGCTCTATTCCCTGAAGCGAATGTTGTAGCAAAGTCTAATTAGTCTGAAATAAGACAAGATAATCACCGTGGCTGTGGTTGCGGGCATGGTCGAGGATATACACAAGGGCATGGCGGCATACGAAATAATTATTGCCAACATGAAAATAAGCATGAGAACAACAGAAATAATACTTCCAAGGGAAGAAATAATATATATCATCGATGTTGCATGAAAGGACATTGGGCACGTGATTGTCGTACGTCCGATCATTTTGTCAAGCTTTATCAAGTCTCCCTTAAAAGAAAAAAATATTATAGAGGCTCACTTGACCTTTCATAATGATGACAGTGTAGAAGCTCCCTCAAATCAATATAGTGATATTGAGGAAAATTTTACATATAAAGGTGATGATGATTTCAAAGACTTCTCAAATAATACTTAGTTGAGAATTGAAGATTTTTATGAAAATATTGATTAAAGAACTCATCATCTAGTTGAAAACTGAAACTGTAAGAATAGTTATTATTTTCTTTTATCTAGTTTTTGTAATAGCACTAATATTCCCCTTCCTCTGAATTGTATTGATGCATATTAGTTATTAATATAATCTTTCTATTTCTACAAAAAAAGGAAAAGGAAAATAAATATGTTCTTCTTAATGCTAAGCATTATATCTTTACTAGTTTTCATAGTTTGTCAAGTTAGTTTTCACATCCTTATAATGTTTTATTTTTATCTTTGTGAAGAGTATGGAAATCTCTCATTCATCAATTGGATCCAAAATCAATTATGATAATATGTGTCTTATAAATAGTGCTACAACACATGCTATTTTAAGAGATAAAAAATATTTCTCTTATTTGATTATGAAAGAAGCTAATGTTAATACAATTTTTGGTAGCACAAAATTAATTGAAGACTCTGAAAAAGCTAATTTAGTTCTTATCGGAGGAACAAATTTAACAATTGATGAAACATTGTATTATAGTAAATCTCAAAGAAATTTATTAATTTTCAAAAACATTCAACAAAATGACTATCATATTGAGACTACAAATGATAAAAAGAATGAGTATCTTTACATTGCTACAATGATGTCAGGTAAAAGATTATTCTTGAAAAATTATCAGCTTTATCATCTGGCTTATACTATACAAGCATTAGCATGATTGAAACACATGTCATAGTAAATGAAAGGTTTACTAACTCGAATGATTTTATAATTTGGCATGACCGGTTGCGCCATCCCGATTCTAATATGATGCGCAAAGTAACTGAGAATTCACATGGACATTCTTTGAAGAACCAAAAGATTCTTCAATTTAAGGAATTCTCTTGTGTTGCATGTTATCAAGGCAAATTTATTACTAGACCATCAGTAGTTAAAGTGGAAATTGAATCCCCAGCATTTGTGGAATGTATACAAGGTGATATATGTGGGCCCATTCACCCATCATGTGGACCATTCAAATATTATATGGTTTCATTAGATGTATCTTCAAGATGGTCATATGTGTGCTTATTATCTATCCGTAATATAGCGTTTGCGAGGTTCTTGGCCTAATTAATAAAATTACGAGCACAATTTCCAAATTATGCAATTAAGACAATTTGTCTTGATAATGCTGGTGAATTTACATCCAGGCTTTTAATGATTATTGTATATCAATTGAGATAACAATTGAGCATCTGGTTGCTATGTTCATACTCAAAATGGTCTAGCGGAATCATTTATTAAATGCATCCAATTAATTGTTAGACCAATGCTTATAAGAACAAAACTCCCCACTTCATTATGGGGTCATGCTATTTTACATGCAACAAATCTTGCGCGGATTAGGCCCACAATTTTTCATAAAGTCTCTCCATTACAATTGGCTTATGGTCAGGAGCTGAATAATTCCTATCTTAAAATATTTGGATGTGCAATATATGGAACAATTGCTCCACCACAACGCATAAAGATGGTCACCAAAGGAGGTTGGGGATATATGTTGGGTATGAATCTGCTTCTATTATAAAATATTTGGAACCTATGATTGGAGATTTATTCACAACAAGGTTTGGTGATTGTCATTTTGATGAATCAATATACCAAACATCAGGGAGGAGAAGATAAATAGCTGAGGAAAGAGATAGATTGGAATGCATTATCATTATCACATTTAGATCCTTGAACTAATCAATGTAAATATGAAGTTCAAAAGATAACTCATTTGAAAAATATTGCAAATAAACTGCCAGATGCATTCACTGACCTATCAAGAATTACTATATCATATTCCAGCTGTTATTGCTCCACTTCAAGTTGATGTCCCAATAGGACAAATAATTAATTTATTCTGAACCACGCTTGAAACGTAGTAGGCCAATCGGTTCCAAGGATAAAAATCCTCGAAAAAAGAAAGGAGCAAATAATCAAGATGGTCATAATATAAAAGAACTTGCTCAAGGGAAGCAAGGAGACATAATAATTGATGAAACCTTAGAAAAGGTTCAGGTGCCTGAAAATAATTAAGAGATATCAATAAGCTATGTCTCATCGAGGAAAATATGGAACCAAAATAATATAATTGTCGACAATACTTTTGCTTATAATCTTGCTATTGAAATAATGCAACAAAATTAGGATCTTGAACCAAAATCTGTCGAGGAATGTAGACAGAGAAATGATTGGCCAAAATGGAAAGATGTTATTTAAGATGAATTAGCTTTGCATAAGAAGCACGAAGTTTTTAGATCTGAACACCTGAAGGTGTAAATCCAATGGGATACAAATGAGTTTTTGTGTAAAAGCGAAATGAGAAAAATGAAGTCGTAAGATATAAAGCACGACTTGTGGCACAAGGATTTTCGCAATGACCTGACATTGATTATATGGAGACATATTCTCCTGTGGTGGATGCAATTACCTTCAGAAATCTTATAAATCTGAAAGTTCATGAAAAACTTAATATGCAGCTGATGGATGTCGTTACAACATATTTATATGGCTCATTAGATAATGACATATTTAAGAGAATCCTAGAAGGATTCAAAATGCCTGAAATATAAAGATTCCCAGGAAAAGTGTTCCATAAGGCTTCAAAAGTCTTTATATGGGTTGAAGAAATCAGGCTGCATGTGGTATAATTGCCTTAGCAAATGCCTATTGAACGAAGGGTATAAAAATGATTCACTTTGTCTTTGTATATTTATTAAAAGGTGTGGACTAGAGTTACTATAATAGTTGTATATGTTGATGACTTGAATATAATTGGACTTGCAAAGAACTTTCAAAGGCAGTAGAATGTATGAAAAAAGAATTTGAAAAGAAAGATATTGGAAATACCAAATTTTTGTCTCAGTCTACAAATTGAGCATTTTTACAAATGGTATATTTATTCATCAATCAACATATATTGAGAATCTTTTAAAAAGATTTTATATACATAAAGCACATCCATTAAGTATCCCAATGATTGTGAGATCGCTAGATATTAATAAAGATCCATTTCGGTCGTATGAAAATGAAGAAAAGCTCATTGGTGAAGTACCGTATCTTAGTGCAATTGGTGCATTAATCTAACTTGCTAATAATTCTCGGCCAGATATATCCTTTTCTGTAAATTTATTAACAAGATTTAGTTTCTCTCCAACACAGAGACACTGGAATGGTATTAAACATATATTTAGATATCTTCAAGAAACTATTGATATGGGACTATTTTATTCTAAAATGTTCAATCAACTAATTGGTTATACAGATGCAAGATATTTGTCTGACCCATATAAAGGCGATCACGGAGAGGTTAACTATTTACATGTGGAGGTACATCCATATCATGATATTCAAAAAAGTAAACTATGGTAGCTACTTCTTCAAATCATACAAAAATAATAAGTATTCATGAAGATAGTCAAGAATGTGTTTGGTTGAGATCAATAACTCAACACATCATGGAAGCGCATGGCCTTCCTCTCAAAATAGATGTTCCAATAATATTATATGAATACAACACTGCATGTATAGCTCAACTACAAGAAGGATACATCAAAGGAGAGAGGACAAAACATATTTCTCCAAAATTCTTTTTCACTGATGATCTTCAAACAAAAGGTGAAATAGATGTCCAACAAATTCGTTCCAGCGATAATTTAGCAGACATATTCTCCAAAGCATTGAAAATTTCAACTTTTGAAAAGTTGATATACTAGATTGGGATCCGTTGTCTTCGAGAAATTAAATGATATTTTCATCAGGGGGAGCCAATACGCGCTGCACTCTTTTTTCCTTAACCAATGTTTTATCCTACCGGCTTTTCCTAATAAGGTTTTTAATGAGGCAGCAAACAAAGTGTATTATTGCATGGACATCCAAGGGGGAGTGTCGTAGTTTTCTTCGTCCACATAATATAATTTGTGGCAGCATAAATATACACATAACACACATATGTGTAAGATGAATTTACACTAATTTTAATACATGTTGTAAGTTATTTATACATGTATTATACTTGGTGTACAAGGTGTATATCTGGCGACAAGAAAATTACAAATGACCATGTATACACAAGTATAAATTCCCGCTTTTTCTCTTGTAATAAAATGTATAAGTGAGGAAAGAAAGAAACAAGAGTGAATAAGAAATACAACTACATTTTCTATTAATATTTCTTCTTTGTTTTAGTATACTCTTTATCGTTTCACAAGATTAAAAAAATACTTAATCAATATAAATAGAAGAAATAAGTTAGAATATAGTTACCCAATCAATTTGGCTTGAAAAACCTTGAAAATTCTCTCTAAAATGAAGTTTGAATTGTTAAAAGTGGTGAAAAATGAATAAAACACATATTTTAAGAGAGGTTACTATTTAGGACACAATTGTGCTCTGCAAACGTAAAGCATTAGTCTGCAAATGTGAAAGCCTAAGGATGCATTACTCCACAAATGCGGAGGGTTAGGCACGCGCATGCTTTGTGAACACACCTCACACATTCATGGATGTTGAGTTCTAAGAGCAGACACTCCGCGAATGCGGAAACTTATCCATGAATGCGGAGAATAAGTTTGTCTATACCAGAAACAGTGAAAAACCAGCAATTTAACAACAAAGAAATCAAGATATGGATCCTCGGGGTTCATTTGGAACCCTATGAATACAAACCAAATATGGAATCCTACTGAAATTACATTCCAGACTCAATGGAACCGTTAGAATTCAAATTCAGAACCTCCTTTGCACAGAACCCGAGAAAGATAGTTTAAACTAGTTTGGGGCTCAAAAACTCAAAATATTCTTGAAAGCTCTAAAAATTACAACAAAGCCATTTCTCGTTGTTATTTTCACCACCCAAAACTATGGGAACTGACAGAATTTCTATGCGAGTTCTTGAACTCTGATTGTTGACCAAAGTCAAAAGTATGATCCAAAATAAATTGAAAATGCAGCTTTGGGTCCAAAATCTCCGTTTTTACACCAAATTCAGTATGGAATTGACTCAATTGAATTCCTACACTCAAAACTAAAAATAATCTCAAAATTTAAGAATTCCAACTTTATACCTTTAAAAATTCATTTTTAGCAAATCTCCAACTTTTACTAGATTTGAAATTCAACCTTTATAATTGATAAAAAAAATGATGCAAGGAAACTTCCAAAAAAGACAAAATGGTAATTTAGTCAAAAATATGAAAAATGACCTTCGAGGTCATTACAGTAATCTTGCTCAGGAAACAAATATTAGCACAGGGGCCTTGTCTAAGGAGCATGTAAAACATCGAATTTACATTGACTAACCTCATAATTACCCAGTCTCTATTATATACTTGCAGGAGAGTAACATAGATATGGATGAAGAAAGAAAAAGCACAGATTTCAGATTTAAAGTTACTTTCTTATAAAAAATATTGAGTGCCATATATACAGGAAATCCTAACTGAAAATCCTAAAGAAAAGAAGAAAAATAAGCTAAGAGTATCTCCAATCACTAAATCATAAAAAGTAGGAACTGACTAATCAGATTCTGCACAATATTGCAGCTAATTTATTTGAAGTTAATCCTACTTTTAAGTTGTATTTTGAGATACAACTAATCTCTAACTTTTGAGGCACTACTTTCAATACTCTTCCTTCACTAAAGGCAGCAACACCAAGTCTTTTCCTAAGAAACTCAAATCTTACTTTAGGTAGTCTTAGTTAAAATATCAACATTCTGAAAATCAGTTTTGTAGTGCACTAAGGCTATGTCTCTATTCTACTGCTCCTTCTCAAGAAATAAAGCTTGATCTTGAAATTTTTTGTCTTTCCATGTGAAACAAGATTATTTGCAATTGAAATTGCAGCTTGATCATCAACAAAGATTTTAGTGCTCTTCTTTTGCTCCATGTACAAATCTACCAGCAGCTTCTGAATCCAAAGACCTTAATTCACAATGACAGTGTACTCTACTTCAATTGTAGATTGAGCTACTATATCTTGCTTCGTTGAACACCATGCGAACATTCTAGAGACAAAATTAAAATAGTAACCTAAGGTGTTTCTCATATCATCTGAGCTACCAACCCAATCACTATAAAAAAATCCAAGAAACTAAAAATCTAATGTCTTTTTGAACGTTATACAAAAATTTGTAGTACTTTTAACATCTCTTATCATACATTTAGCTGCTTGAAAATGCGTTTTACTAGAACAATGCATATATCTTAAAAGTAAACTCACAGCATAAAGAATATCTGGCCGCGTTGCAGTCAAGTATATTAGGCAACCTATCAGGCTCCTATAAAGTCCTTCATCAACTTTCTCAACTACATCTTCTTCACAAACTTCTTTTGATTCATAGGAGTTGATCTAGACTTGCACTCTTCTATTTTGAACTTTATGAGAATTTCTTTAGCATATTTCTGTTGGCATATAAAGATTTCTTGTCCTTTTTCTTGAATTTCCATTCTATGTAGAACATTTCACCAAGATCTGTTATCTCAAAAACCTTCATTATTTCACTCTTTAACAATATGATCAAGTCAAAATTGCTACCTGTAACTAGCAAGTCATCCACATACAAAGAGACAATGGTTAAATCAAAATCTTCTTTTTTAATATAGAGCGTATACTCGCCAAGACTTTTTTGAGAGCCTAAGCTCAAATGATGAGTATCAATTCTGCTATATCAAGCTCTAGAATCTTGTTTTAAACCATACAATGTCTTCTTTAAAGGTACACTTTGTCTTCTTTACCTTTGATAGAATAAATCTTAAGTTATTGTACAAAGATTTCTTCTTCAAGGTAGCCATTGAGGAAAGCTGATTCCATATCAACTTGGAGAATTTTCCATCGCAGTTGAGGTGCTAAAGCTAACAACATTCTTATAGTATCGAAACAAGAGACAAGAGCAAAAGTATCTTTAAAAATCTACACCAAATATCTTTGAGTACCCTTTGGAATCAACCTAGTTTTGTACTTATTTATGAACCATTAGAATTGAGCTTAGTTCTATAAATCCACTTGACTCCAATAGTCTTCTTGTGCGATCGTTTGTCAACTAGCTCCCATGTATTGTCCTTTTCGATCATTTTAAGCTCCTCTAGCATCACATATCTCCATTTTTCATCCTTAGCAACTTCTATAAACCCTCCTAGTTCTAAAATTGCAACATTACACCTTTGATATAAATCTGAAAGTTTTCTTGTGCCTCTAATAGGTACATCATCAACATCTTCATCTAGAAATTCTAGGTTTTTTTTTTCTTTTCATTATCTGGCCAGCTCCAGGCATCATTTTCCACAAACTTATCGTCCCTGCTAACGATGATTTTGACATTTTGAGGTTGATAGATCCTATAACCTTTTGACAAACTATTGTATCCTACAAAAATTGTAGGTTCAGCCTTCTTATTCAGCTTATCTCTTTTCACCTGCAGTACATAAGAAAAACAAAGACAACCAAATATTTTTAGATATGTCAGCAAATATTTGTAGCCAAACAAAGCCTCAAATGGTGTCTTCTTCTGCAAGGCCTTAGTTAGCAATCTATTTAGCAAAAAAACTACAGTATTTGCAGCTTCAACCAATAATTTCTTTGGCAGTTCTTTCTCATAAAGCAAACACCTTGTCATCTCAATTAGCATCCTATTTTTCCTTTCCTCTACTTCATTTTATTGGGGAGTGTAGGGAGTTGATAGATGATGCTCAATTCCTACTTCATACAGAACTTGTTGAATTTTTCTGAAGTTTGCTCAGTTTCATTATCTGTTCTTATCACCTGAACTCTGCAACCACTCTGATTTTCCACAAAAGGTATTTCTAAAGTACATCAATGACCTTAAATATAAAATTCAAAAAATAAATCCAACAATATCTATTATAATCATCAATAAAGTTAATATAGTACTTACTACCCTTTAAATATGGTGTTTTCTGAGGTTCTCTTACATTAGTGTGAATAAGTTACAACGTCTTCTTTGCCCTAAATAATGAATTCTAAAATGGAAGTCTTGTTTGCTTCCCATACTGACAAGCTTCACAGGCATGCATGTTCTTCTCAAGGCTTGGGAGACCTTCTGCGAGTTGATTTTCTTTCATGAAGAGTATAGCATCATGATGAAAATATTCGAGTCATTCGTGCCATTATTGTGAGTTATTTTCCAATTGGATAGTTGTTTCTTGTTTCTCATCCAACTTGTTCAAGTTGAAACTTCTTCTTTTTGTTATATTGAACATTTCCTTATTATCAGCATCCTTAATGACCCATGTTTTTTCTTCAAACAAAAACTTTAAATAATTTTCAAGTAGTTGTCCAACACTTAAGAGATTTTTATCAAGATTAGGAACAAAAAGAATATCAATTATAAGTTTCAAACATGTTGGGCTTTCAATTGCAACTGGTCCTATTTCTCTTGCATCGAGATATTCTCATTTCCAATTTTAATTTGAAAATAAAAGATCTATCTAGATCTTTAAAGAGCTCTTGGTCACTTGTTATATGATTTGTGCATCCACTAACAATTAACCAACTTTCGAAAGCTCTTTTGCTAGGAAATCAAGTTTTTACAAACAATTGCTCTTTTGATATTGATTTACAATTGCCTTAGCTTCTTCTTTTTGCAATAGTGGCTTGCATACCCTCTCCACATGAACTAGTTGACCACATTTGTTGCACTTGAAATTAGGGGTCCAGCAACATTTCTGTTGAGAGTGATTAGTCTTTTTGCAATGAGGACATAGTGGTTGATTTCCTCCCTCGTAGCCTTAGCTTCTTGTTCTTATTCCTTCCCTTGTTTGACTTGTTATTCTTTGATTTAGCTTGAAAAGTACCTTTAATGGAACATTCTTTCCTCATTATTCTCCTTTGCTCCAGTTCTTACAAAGTTTTAACAAGTTCTACCAAGGAAACGCTGGACAGATCTTTAGAGCTCTCCAAAGAAGACATTATGGCTTCATATTTTTCAAGAAGTGTAATAAGAATCTTTTAAACAATTCTTTCATCAGTGAAATCTTTACCAAACAATCTCACCTTGTTGGATAAGTCTAGTAGTTGGTCTGCATATTCTTTTATAGTTTCTGATTCTTTCATTCTCTTCATTTCAAATTCTCGAATAAGATTCATCACTTGCATATGTTTCACTCTTTCATTTATGTGGTATTCCATTCATATATACTGCCATATATCTGTCATAGGCTTCATCGGCATAATTCAAGTAAGAATTGAAGGAGATACTACAGAGAAAAGGCAAACTTTAGCTTTAGGTTTACTTGTCTAATTCTTCTTGTGATTTTTCATCTGATTCATTGTTGAATTATCACTAACAGGAGTTACTTCATAGTCCTCTTCTACTGCTTCCCAAAGATCTAACACTTCAAGATGAACCATCATTCTATTTGCCCAAGCTTTATAATTCTCACCAGTGGAAACTGTGGAGTTAAGAAACCTATTTCAAAATTCATTTTCTAAAAACTATTTAGGATAACAGTTCAAAGAATGGTTTAGTATGGTTCACTCTCTTCTCAAAGGTCCCTCTAGATGGCGTGCTCTGATACTAAGCTATAGGGGATCAAAATAGATATAGATGAAGAAAGAAAAAACAAAATTTTGGATTTGAAGTTACTACTTTACTAAAAATAATGACTGTCGTATATACATGAAATCATAACTAGAAAATCTAAAGAAATGGAGTAAAATAAGCTAAGTTATCTCTAATAACTAAAGCCTAAAATATAGGAACAACTAATCAAATTTTGCATAATATTGCACCTAATTTTTTTAAACTTAATCTTATTTTTAAGTTGCATTTTCGGATAAAACTAATCCAGCTTTTGAAACACTACCTTAAACAATACTCCACAATGCATGTGGACTCATGTGACACTTTTGTTCTGAGTTATTACAACTTTCAATCTTTCAATGAGCATATGCCCTCAAAAAAAGAACTACCCATATACACGCAGTGAAATCAATGTAAACAATCCCCATAGGCTTGCCCAGATGACTTCACATGTTACTCATAATCCACATAGGCTTGTCCATGTCCTCACTATCATAGAAAGTCTAGATTTAAGGATCACACAGGACTTTGTTTAGGTTGTAATGTAGGCTAAGGGTAGGTGGGTAGTGTCTTTAGATATAGATTAGTGGCTCAAATTCCAAGCACTTTAGTCCATTACTTTCCTTTGTTATGTACACTTCTTTTGTCCCTTGATATTAAAGACTCTCTGGATATTATTAACACTAAGCATTTTTATTTTCCATATTTTTTTGTATGGATCCTTTCTTTTTGAAACAGGTCCATAACGCGGACTGGTCGCAGACCCTTCTAGTTAAGGCTAAAAAAATTTTAATTTTTTTTCTCTAAACCAAGACTTGTCTCTGGGGTTTTCTTATAAAGCTTATTCCCCCTTTTACTTCCCATACTAATGTGCTTAGGACATTTGGATCAAAATTACAGCCTTAAAACAAAGGGAATGGATTTAAGTAGGTATCCAAGCAACAAGTCT
The DNA here is from genome assembly GCA_025774065.1 of Solanum ossicruentum. Lineage (NCBI taxonomy): Eukaryota > Viridiplantae > Streptophyta > Magnoliopsida > Solanales > Solanaceae > Solanum > Solanum ossicruentum. Next base: position 16,663 of record JAOTQR010021436.1, read on the forward strand.
AAGGCTCAACAGAGCTAAATAAGGGTGAATTGCCTGTGATGGTTCCAATTAAGGTCTAGAATAGGGTGGCCAAAGAAACGCCTAGATCACTTCCTAAAGCTCTGCGTCTTACTCAATTTAGTATACATATAGGGAAAATTCTAGAAATTATGACAACATGGACGGTCAAATAAGCTCACTCTCACATGGCACATGCCCAATCAAGGAATTGACACTATCATAACCATTACAAGCAACTCAAACGTATTAGAAATAAGCATACATTTAAGGGCACATTCGAAAATTTAGGCATATTGAACTTTTCAATTTTCCTATTAATATGCCCACTATGCAATATTGTCAACCCTCATAGCTACATCACAAACAAATGATACATTATATTGATGAATACTCTTAAGATGGTTATCATTTATCAATCATAAGTACCCATCACTTAACTAAGACTATGCAAAATAAGATTACAAACACAATTCAAATCAAGTTAAAAAAAAATTAAACTATTGTGGCATATCATCATAGCATCAAATTTATCCTAAAATATATACAGACCATATGAAATAAAAAAATTATCTTACCCTAAAGAAACATAAATATAAAATAAAATTGTCTTAAATACATAGCTAGAATAAAAAATGAAGTATCAGATATCAATCAAATACCCCCACCCCAAACTTATAACATTACACTGCCCACATTGCAAGTACATACCAAACCAAGTGAAGTAGGGAGTCCACCAGCTCACTCATCATCCATCCCCAGAAGAGTCCACACATCCGCCATTTTCAAAGGAGGCTTATCATCTGCCTCACCTTCAGACTCAATGTTAGATGTCTAGAGGGCGTGATCCTCATTGGAATGGACATCATCATTAACTGGCTCGAAGAATTTGGGTCTGATCCCCAACACCACCTTAGCATAGTCATTGGGAGGTACTTGAGATCTACTTGATAGAGCTCATCAACTGTGGAAGGGTGACCTCTTATGGTGTGATACAGCTTCTCCAAGCCAATCATGCATCCCATGATAAGCGTATCCCGATGGGCTCAGTCCTGTATAGTCAGAGTCGGCGCAAATGACATCTCTTGCTCTTTGGTGCTTGTGACATTGAAGGGAATCTAATGGATATGGGGCATGTAGTCCAGGTCCTCCTTTGAGACTCCTGCTTGCCTGCACAACATAGTGATAAATCTACTGAAGGCACACTTGCGACCCCTATGGACTCGGGCCTTCCAAATGGAGGATTTAAGGACTACTACGATGTTGATATCTATCCCTATCATCAAAGCATAAACCAAGTAAGCCCTATCTTATGTCACTTTGTGAAGTGCAGGTTAGGAATCAGACTGTGCATGATAATCTTCAGCCAACCCCAGCTTCCCTATTCATGTGAGTAAAAAGGAAGGAAAGGTTATACCCTCTGTACCCATGTCTAGTCCAACATGCAGCAGATTAGGCCCCGCTAAGATGTGCCTCAACACTTCATATGGGGAAAGATTTGTAACTCAATGAAGGGGGATGTAGGCAGCTCGAGGGTCCCAAGCATCTGATTTATGGCTAGTAGAGACAGATTGACCTCCACTCCCTACAAATTGATGAAGTGTGTCTAGTTATCGAGTTAGAAGTTCACAAAGAACTCCCTAACCATGTGATGTTGCACTCTGCAGGGTCCTATAACATGAACTCCATATGGAGTTTCTGGATCCAAGCTATGATACTAGTGAACTCTCGCACATCAAGGAAATACTTCGACTCGATATGTGCCCGATACCATTTACTCCTAAACTGAAACACAACGTTTAGGGCAAACTGACATTGCTGACCATGTGGGATGGAAGGTGCAGGGGGTACTTGGGGCACACTTTGATCTCTCTTACGGCTACTAGATTCCATCTCTGTTCCAGCATATTGACTATGAAATACCATGAGTGCCTGCAAAAATAAAATTAGCTAATCAACTCACAAACAAAACATGGCCCCTACACCTATAGGATAGCCGTCTCCCCGGCCATACACTTAATTCAAAACTAGGGTGTGAACAAAGGTACTTAGTCTTCCCTTTCAACAAAACTCATCCCATCAGGATACTTAAGTTCACACACCTCAACTGCATTTTCAACATAAAGCAAACCTTCCCAGATTAATCATTGTCGCACAATCACATTACATGCACCAATCACAACGCCAAACCAAAAATTTCAACATTCATCAAAATTGAACAACCCTATTCAAACACATGTGACACAATTCAATCCAAAATCACGTTATTTACACAAGTGCACCCAATTCAAACCCAAAAAACCATAATTACACTTACACCATGGCTCACTAAATTCCAAACCATTTCGTACCAACAATTGCCAATTCAATCTAGAATTTCCCCCAAAAGTATGAACAATAATAGATCATAAAGGGAATGAACATTTAAACAACTCACAGCATCCAAATTGAGAAATTTCCCATCAAAATTATCCTAGGGTTAAGCACTAAGAGGAAATTCATACAGTTAGTTCAAACTATCAACTTTGATTAGCATATGTGAGATTAATGCTAACAATCTCACAACCACAAGGCAAAAAGCATATGTTTAGGCAACATTGGATGAAACCCACACTAATTATTCATGAAATTCAAAATTTCCAAAGCCAAAAAGGAAGGAAACAAACCTTGTAGAGTGTAGAGGAGAGAAAACTCACAAAACTCAGTTGGGAATAGATGGACTACATGGATTTGGTGAGAAAATTGGAGTTAGAGTTGGGAATTTTGGGAGAAATTAGGTAAAGTTCAGAGAAATTGGGTGATTTGGGGAAAGTGGTCACTAAGGGAAAATGTGGGGGGTTAGGTTTAAAAAGGGTGAAAATTTGAGGTGAGGTCAGGGTAAGTTTTAGTTTCATGGGACTTTAGTATGCCTGGAACAAGCCCATGATGCAGACATGTCTTGGACATTTCTGGTTAATGGATTTTGAGTGTTTGAAAAGATTTTATTTTATGATCGTCGAACACCAAACAATTTTTCAAATCCTTGAGAAAGTTATAAAATACCAAAATAGGTTAATTTAGTCAAAAAATTACCAAAATAGTTAACGAAACTACAAAAAATTAAAAAATAAACCAAAGTTAACTAGGAGGGGCCTTTGTTCATTCCTGGAACAAGTCCATGACGCAGACCTATCTTGGACTCTTATGGTTAATGGATTTTGAGTGTGCAAAATGATTTTATTTTACGATTGTTGGACCCCAAAATTTTTTTCAATGCCTTGAGAAAGAGCTAAAATACCAAAACAAGTTAATTTGGCCACAAAAATTACAAAAATATTTAATGAAATTACAAAAATAAAAATAAACATAAAGTGAACTAGGAGGGGCCTGGTTCGTGACACAGACCTATTGCGACCTCCCTTCTAATTCACGAATCAAAAATATTTTTTAAAAATTTCTAAAAACACCCAAATTCAAAATACCTAAGTATGGGTTGCCTCCCGTGAAACGCTTGATTTGATTTTGCGACACGACACAACACCAATCATCATTCATCAACCAATTCAATTGTCTCCTCCTCGTGTTCCACATCGTCACCATAATGGTGCTTCACTCATTGACCATTAACCAAGAACGTGGATTTTTTCATTTTGTTCCACAACTCTATAGCACCATGTGTAGTCATGCACAAAACTTCAAATGGTTCACTTCACTTGGACCTCAACTTACCTGAAAAAAGCTTTAAAAGAGAGTTAAAGTGTAATAACTTTTGACTAGCCTCGAATATGCATTTATGAATATGCCTATCATGCTATATTTTTATCTTTTCTTTGTAAAACATGCCATTTTTGTACACCGATAGTCTAAATTCCTCTAACTCTTGTAATTGCTTCAAGCGCTTGCACCCTGCGAGCTTTGGGTCTAGATTCATCTTCTTGATAGCCCAGTATGGCTGATCAAGCTTAATAGGGAGGTGGAAAGCCTTCCTAAAAACTATCATGTAAGGTAAGGTGTCGATAAGATTCTTGTATGCTATTATGTATGCCTACAAAGCTTCATCCAGTTTAAATGCTCAATCCTTCCTTGTAGCACTTATAGTCTTCTGAAGGATTTACTTCACTTCTCTATTAGATGCTTTAACCTATCCTCTTATTTGTGGGTGATACACTATGGCAACCTTGTGCCTTGCTCCATACTTTGCCAACAAATTCTTCATCATCTGATTGATGAGGTATGCCTCTCTATTACTGGTTATCGGTCACGGAGTACCTAACTTGATGAAGATGTATTTCCATAAGAACTTGCTTACCATCTTCGTGTCATTGATAGGAAAAGATATTGCGTCTACCTATTTGGACACATAGTCCACAGGCACAAGAATATACTGATTGCCAAAGGATGGTGGGAATGGTCCCATAAAATCCATCCCTAGATGTTGAAGATGTCCATTTCAAAGATACTATTAAGAGGCATCTCATGCCTCTTGGAGATGGTTCCTATTCTCTAGAATGCATCACAATTCCTGACAAAGTTTTTAGCATCCTTGAATAAAAGTAGGCCAAAAGAAATTGGATTGCAACATCTTGTGAGTCGTTCTTTTGGATGCCCTCCATATAGGGAAGCATGGCACCTTTTTCAACATTTTGTACATATCAATTTTGGCAAACATCTCCGCACCATCCTATCTGACCCTTGTTTAAAGAAATAGGGCTCATCCCAAATATAAAACCTTGCCTCATGTGCCAACTTCTTCTTCTATTGGCTTGATGCATCTTGTAGTAGCACTCCACTTACCAAGAAGTTGACAATATTTTGATACCAGGGTAACTCAGATACCTCCAATGCTAAGAATTGCTTATTTGAATAGTCTTCCCTATTGTCAAATATGTTATCAATGATAGGCACTGCGTAATGAACTTTCCTTGTAAAATCATTTAACTTGTGGTAGTCCATGCAAATTTGCCACCAAGTGATCATCCTTGTGTGGATGAGCTTATTTTTATCATTGGTTACAATTGTCATTCCCTTTTTTTGGGGGATCTATTGCACTGGACTTACCCACTTATTGTCAGATTTTAGGTTGATGATGCCAACATCTAGCCACTTGATGATTTCCTTTTTGAAAACTTCTTTCATCATGTAGGGTTTAGCCTTCTCTATGGCTGGGCTACTGGTTTGTGCCCCTTCTCCATGAAAATTTCGTGCATGCATGGGCTAGGGCTTATTCCATGAAGATTTGCCATTTGCAATCCCATGGACCTTTTTCTCTTTTTCAGCACGGCTACAACTACTTAAACATATGCTACTGATGATCAGGATAACAAGATTACTCGTAAAATATTATTGACACTAAAAAAGACATACCTGAGCTGAGATGAGAGAGGATTAAGACCTAACTTGGAAGCTTCCTTGATGGAAGGTTTAGGTGGTGGACCCAAAGCCCTATCCAAAGGCTCCAATAACTTTTTCTGTCATGCTGACATATGGGTTGTCCAGCACACTGACTATCTCTTTTGCCTCCATGTCTCCCTTTAGCTTTTGATTTAGCAATACTTTTGCTAAAGGATCCTTGGCCTCTAAATGGTGAATTGCAACCTCTTCATCAATCACCATGATATTCAAAAGTTCTTCACACATTGTAGGCAGCTTCAAAGATTGGTAGACATCAAAAACCTCTACCTTTTCATGAGCTCACATTGTCAGTCATCCTACTGCTGCAATAGTCTATACCCCTCCTGTTGCCAAGGGGGGATGTGATGTTCACGCTCCAATAGTAAAGTGATCACGGTCAAGTGTAAACCTAACTACAGGGAATATGAGACTTTGACTATATTGATCAACTAACAATTATTTTAAGCAATCATCACTATATTCTCTAGAATAGGGGGGGTTCAATTCAAAATAAAGAACAAATAGAAATACTACACCACCAATGCGAGAAGACAAACAAATAGAGGGAAAACTTGGGAATTATGTTCCCCATGATTCATTGACTCAATTACCCCAGAAAACATAACTTCAATCAAGACCTTGCATACAGGAAGATAACATAGGTTCTTCCAGCACTCTTGTGAAAGTGAAGGTCGAAGTTCACCATGGCACTTGGTCGGCAATCATGGCATGAAAACTAACCGTTACCCATTGTTCCGGTCAACCTTCCCTTGGTCAGGTTTTGTTGATTAGATAAGAACACATCAATCGAATTTTGTCATCTATTTCTCTTTTCCTATTCATCACTATCTTGGTCAGGATCAGGATCGTGATAGTAGGAGGGATTTGGTGTTGGTCACCACCAAACAACATTCAAAATAAAGGGAAATAGATAAGACATGCAAATACCCGATCAAGGAAATGCATAAAATCTAGGTTATTTCAAGTCAACTCCTCATGGTTTCCACAATCCCAAGTTGTGGGTGCATAGCTACTCATGCTTAAGGTAAAATCACAAACAATGAATATGGAAGACATGGTTGAAAGATTACCCAAAATCAATGAAGAAAACAAACACCTTGATGTTGAAAACACAAGATTGGATTTACAGGAAGTTGAGTACAAGTGATTTCAAATCTCCAAAATATGTCTTCAAAAGTAAAATACTAAAATCTATACTAAACCCTAGAAAAATGCTCTAAGAATATTCAAAGTTGATGTAGAATTTGTAAAGTGTCCAGTCTCTCTTTCAAAAAAAGACCCTATCATTAACTATTTATTCTATTTACAAAAAGACTCTAAAAATAAAACAGAAAACATAGTTGGCACTAGGTACGGTTCGCAGGTACGACTGGTAGGGTGACCTATGAATCGCAATCAAGCTTCCGTAGTTAGCACTTGGCACTTTAGACTTGATTGCTATGATCCATTACTATGAGTCGTGGTCTAATCTATAACTCGTACTCTCTAGTTGTAGTTCTTGGTCCAAATTTTGGAAACACTATTTCTGCCTACGAGGCCTCCTCCTACGAATCGTAATGAGACTGATGACTCATAGGTTAGCTTCACATAGCTGACCTTCACTTTGCAAATTTCTAAATTTTGAACACGGCTTCTAGCTATGGGGGCACACTATCACTCGTAGCTTGGGCTATGACTCGTAGGGTGGCTCGTATATCTTAAACTTCATCAAAATCTATAATTTTCTCCCAAAATCATGCCAACTTGTATTTTTTGCAAGAACAACACAAAAACACATAAAAATCATAAAAAGTCGCATTAAGAATATGCAAAATCCTATGTTTAAGCCATCAAATGTGCTGTAGTTTTACAGCACATCAGGGTGCCCTAGAATGAATGGACTTCTAGGTCCAGCTCAAAATCTTGGATGATGAAGTCCAAAGGGAATATAAGTTATCCCACTTGAACCAAGACATCTTAGTTATCTCATTTGATCTAGCTACTGAATGATCTGACAGCAGAACCAATATTGTTGTCAATTTTGGATCTCCAAGACACATCTTCTTGAACATGGATTTGGGAATCAAGTTGATGTTTGCGCCATGATCACATAAGCCTCTTACATTAAGACATTGTCCAATAGTTACTAGGACTATGAAGCTCCAAGGATTCTTCAATTTGGAGGGGAGCTGTCACGACCTGGTTTCATTTGTGATGGCGCCTGCTAGGTCCCACCTACGTGCAAGCCAATTCCCAACCCAAGAGTATCTACCCTAGCACTCTAGTCCAAACCAAATTGATACAATAATAATATATACGTCGAAACCTATCTAGAACTTGGAAGTCAACTGTACAGAGCTACAACATACACAAGGACATACCATATACATATATCAATAATCATAATAGTATGTAAAATCTGACTGCCTCTACAAATATGAAAATCTATATATAAGGCTGATGTCTGGATGCAAAACACAGCCATTAACAAGAAGGAAACTATGAAAAAGCCAGAGCTACCGATGCTCACCAAAAATCTCCTGAGTTTTTTCAAAGTTCCCCAACTTAGCTATCATGGCCCTTACTTGGACCTGCACCATGGGAAGATCCAAAAGTAGGGATGAGTATCAAAAAAGGTACCTAGTGGACATCATCAACCGACCTAGTGGAATAGAAAACATAGATAAATCCCAAAAAGAAAGAGAACTGCAGCACTGTAGTAAAATGAACTCAGATCAAAGCTTAGGCATATTTAGAAACCCTCAAACCACCACTAAGTTAACCAAGGAGATGAACAATGATAACTGAATGAACCCAAGTGAAAAACATTGATACCACTGATGAAAACTTTGTGGGCTCATGATGCCGCCCAAGTTACACCTCTGTTTTAGAGGATAAAGCGATCACTATCAAAATATAGAACCTATCCAAGGTTATGGTCGAATTCACAGGGAATACATAGACTCACGAGAATTCACCAATTTGCAATCCGAATGATTAACCAACTTACTTCCCAAGGGGGGTGGGTCTGCAATAATCAATGAGAAAATAAAACTAAAATATCTATCAAAAGAGAGAAGTCAATACGGAGAGAAACTAATGTATTGTGTTCTTCGTGATTCCCCAACTCGATATCACCAGATAACCTAACTCAAGTTATGTGTAGATGCAAGAATTATGAATTGAGAAGACATAATTGAGCACTTACATAATAGATTTAAAAATAGGCAACCCAACTTCAATAAGAATCACAAGCTTCAAGATCAAATTAAATCACAAATGTTCTTAAAGACTCTCCAATATGATCTTACAATTTTGTCTCTCAAAGAGTTCTCTGAGTACTAAGCGAAAACTTATGAGAAACAACCTAGAAAACCTATTTATAACAATTCAAATCCTGAACAAAATAGAAGAACTGGTCGGTACACAAAAAGTAGTTTACGGGTCGTATTACATTCTATGGCTTGTAATCGGGGTTTCATAATCGGGGTCTCGTACATCAGCTATTGGAATTTTGGACATCAACTCTACGACACCCTCTATGACTCATAAACTAATTTACGACACTTAAAAGGGGTTTCATCAGGTGAAATTCCTGAAATTCCAACTCTCTGATCCTCAGGGAATGAACCATTTTCTACGACTCGTAAATCCTTCTACAGCTCGTCTGCATGTTCGTAGAATAGACTTCATAAAATAGCCCCTCACCAGAATTCTTCTCTAAACCACCCTACGGCCTATCGAATGATCCATGACCCATAAAAGGTCTTGTATAATAGCAAAAAATTAGTAACGTCTACACTTTTCGCCTAAATCATGGCCAACCTGTAATCCTGAAACAATAAAAGCAACTAACATCTCATTGAGAGCACATAAAATTTCATGCTTTAAACATCAAAAGTATTGTAGTTTGGCAGCACATGAACACCCTCAACTTAAAATTTTTACTTGTCCTCGAGTGACAAACTCAATCTATATAGACAATACAATAACACACAGACCTCAATATCATGGCTTATATCATGAAAATCTTAAACTCAGACACCCACACTAACTTTCCAAAATGGGATTAGATAGCTATCTAACAAACCAATACAAACTAGTGCATGTGATAACACAATTATGACAAGCAAGCTTTTATAAATAATCCATAGTCCCTGAGCAAGTCTAGTGCTATCAATAATATGCAAGTGCTCTCACATAAAGAAGTCTCATATATGATACTTAATGATGTTTTCATGGTTAATCTTGGGACTATGCAAAATCACTCACTCTGACAAAAGATATTCATGTATTATGCCTAATATCATAGGCTTGCCCCTATACTCATGACCCAGATCTTCAACTAACTAGAATGGGATCACTCAAGGACTTTGTTGGCTTCTAACGTAGGCTCATGGAGTTTTGGTATGATATTATGGAAATATAGTGAGTAAAGGTGCTCCTTGGCACCATGTTTTTCTACATATTTGCCCTACAAACTCTGTTATTTTCACCTTATTCTCCCTTTTTCCCATTTCAAGTTTTTCTGGGTGGTTTCTTTTTATTTTTTAGCTTTTTTTTCCTTGTTTTTACACTTCATTTTGCTTTTTAGCTCACACTAAGGCATCACTTATTTTTTTCTTGCACACAATACATGATTTTCCAATTTTATCCATATTACTAACTCACCCCTTTATTTTTGTGTTTCACCCTTACACCAGCTACCCTCATCTTAGGCTTTTGACCTGTGTTAAGGTGCATAATATCCGTCCTCAAAACTAGGGGAACTTTTCGTAGCCACCCTCAGCTTAGGGTTTTTGCCTCAGTTAAGATACACAATGTTCAAGGAAGGACCCAGCATAATTTCAGGTTTTATCACTAAACAAGCCTAGGTTAATCAGGTGTTTTCAAAGAATGGGTACATTTTAAGCTCAAATATTTTGAACAAAGGGATTATGTCAGCATTTTTGTTGGTCATTTTAGGATAAATAGACAATTTAAGAACAATAGCCTAAGATCCTCTCCTAAACCATTTAATCTACAAATGCAAGTTCTGAATTACCACAAAACACATGAATCTGGCAAATTAAGCTCACATTCACATGGCATTGCATACATTATCAACAAAAGACTCTCAGATTGTGCTTTTTATCTCAATCTTCCCTTACTTATCAGAACAAACATTCTCACACACCTAGACATGCTCGGTTGTTATCTAACTACTAATCAAAATTTTTAGTGGGTATCAATTTTTCAAAAAAAAACATAAAAACTTGCTATATGCCACAAGTATTGATACTATATGCTACAAATATTATCTAAGACATCCTAACATACTAGTTCAACAGAAAGTAAATATCTAAAGGGAAAAGAATATTGTCACAAAAACCTCGAGATCAAAAATTGGTGTGATTATTGACCTTAAGCTACACAGACTTCAGTGAGGCCTATAACTACCCACACCCCATCAAAAAAATGTGCACTGTCCCCAATGCACCAAACTAAAACAACATAAACATATAAAGGTCAAAAAACAAACCTGGACGCCTACGTGCTAGGGTTCCTTGGGTTGCCACCAAAGTAGCACTTGATTTATTATTGTGGCACAACATAGTTGGCCGGAGTACTCAGACTTCCTCAAGGTCCCATTCTTCAACCGTCTTTATCTGTTCCAAATTTCCAAAGTATGGCTTGACTTTTTGGCCATTTACTTTGAAAGTGCCTCTATTTTGTCTCTCCAATTCAATATCTCTGTGATCAAGGATGTGTGCTACTCAAAAGGGTCCCAACCATCTGGATTTGAGCTTCCCAGGGAACAACTTTAGTCTTGAATTATAAAGCAGCACCAAGTCCCCTGGTCTGAATTTATAGTTCTTTATGCAACAGTCATGCTGCAGCTTTATTCTTTATTTGTATAAAGCTAAGCTCTCAGATGATTTCAATCGAAACTCATGAAGCTCATTGAGTTGACTCGGGCTAGAGTTTTCTGCATCATTCCAATCCAGATTCAATTTCTTCAGCGCCTACATTGCTTTTTGCTCAAGTTTTGCTAGCAAAGTGACATGCTTTCCCAAAGAAAAGTTGATAGGGAGACATTCCTATAGGGGTCTTGAATGCTGCCTGGTACACCCATAATGTGTCATCCAACTTTTATGACTAATCTGTCCCATTTGCATTCACAGTCTTAGATAGTTTCTCTATTGGACACCTCCATCTTTCCACTCATTTGAAGATGATAAGGCACCACCATTTGATATTTCACTCCATACTTTTCAAGAAGAGCTTTAAAAAGTCTATTACAGAAGTGAGAACCTCTATCACTGATTGTCACGATCCAACCCTAGGGCCTATACGTGACATAGGGAATGAGAAGTCATGAGACAACCCAAACAAACCTTTTAATATATCATGTACACATCCTTGGTTGCAGAAGCAATATAAAACAATAACAAGAGTTAAATGTTTGAAAAGGGAAGCGGGACTAAGGGAAGTCTTTCATAAATACAGAAGTATAAGAAAAGTCAAGCTCAAAGCATATACAAACTTAATATCTAACAACACCTCTACTTTAGAATGGAGCAAGGGCCAAGACACTTCCCGGGCACACCCTCATGATAATGAGTGTTTAACATAAAAGAAGTCTTAACATAGCATGAGTAACATAGACATTTTCCTTGTATTTGAGGACTCACCAAATCTTTCTTTGAAGTGCCGAACTAGCCATGTGGAGTATGATGATCAAAAGAGCTCTGGTCCCTACATGGTAATATCATATAGGCATAGAGTATGTGTTAGTACGTTTGAATGTACTAAGTATGCAGGTGCAATGGACATAAGCCAATATATTCAAAATACAAAATCATAATCAATGGATATATAATCTCACTATGACATGTATGATCAATGCTTGTAATAAAATATTCTTGTAAAACATTCAATTTGTATAATATATCATACATATGTGGGAAGAGACCTCACCCGACAGAGACCAAGCAGCTATAACTTGGACTCTACAGCATGACAGGCTCTCGGTATAGGTGACCATGCATGACACCCCTTGACAAAGTGTTGTCTCCTTACCAAGGTAAACCAAACATGATAATATGAACTAGTTGGATCCACTAGTATAGCAAGGGTATAATACATAATCCTATGGTGGCATATAGTTTAGAGGCTAAAGACTTTATATAAAGACCCCTTGAGTCGAGCACCATCTTAAGCCTCAATCGGTGTGTAGTCATATCCTATGAAATACTTGAAATAATCATACTTTAATACTAACATGAGTAACTTGTAGGAGACATGATAACTTGACATAAGTAGCTTAGAAATATGCTTGACCTCTTCTAGTGGCCTTAACTTGAACAAGAGAGAGAATAATAATCATACATGATCCCTTTCCTTGACATATATAGCTCACAAGTTAAAATCTTGAAATAGGACTCAACATGATACTTGTAAATCATAGATACATTTCATGAATAGAATACATGCTTGAAAACCCTTAATCATCATGAAATCACTTGACTTATAAATCATGTAATGGTTCATCAACAACTTGAGATCTTGTCATGTAATTTTATTAAACATATGATGGGTTCAGGATACTTGTTCAAAATCATGCCACTCAAGAGTAAAACAAGAAGAGTAAATGCAATGCAAATCAACCCACCAATATTTTCTTAAAAGAGTGTCTTGAAATCTATCACAAAAGCTCATAATAATTCATGGTTTCATAGCTCAAATCCTGCATAGTCTCAATAGACAAAATCAATTCATAGAATAAGCTTGAAATAGATGTTCATGCATAATTAATCGATACTTAATAAAACTCTGACATAATTTATGTTCACATTTCATAATAAATGATACCCATAAGTAATACAACTTGAAATCATGTAATTTTTATAAAAAGAGAAGGTAGCCTCCATGGGTGAAAGAACCCATGGATGAAGACCTACATACCTTAAACCTTGAATTTCTTGAAATGGACTTGAAGTATACTTAGAGATTTGATATGAGTTCTTGAATTCCAAAATTTAGCTTGAAATCCTTGAATTTGAATGAGAGATTTGAAAAAGTTTTGGAGAGGTTTTGGAGAGGGTTTTTGAGAGTTATGGAGTTGAAAAATGGCTAAGTATGGAAGATGTCATGTTTAAAAGGACATGAGGCTATTACCCCAATGCCCTTGGAGTAAATGAGAAAACTAAGGAAAATTTTACACTGGTCCATATCAATTCTGTGATGCAGGCCAAATGCGAAGGGACAAGTTACACTAGTATGTGCCCCAAGCGCATCGCAACTTGGGCGCAGACAGACACTGAAAATTTGGATATTATCAAAAAATATTTTTTGTTATCGATCTTCTAAAATCTGAGTCATACCCATTTCCCACTCAATTTTGTCCATTGATCAAGAATATGAAGTCGTATTTTCAAAATCGTGCACAGATTTTAAGATGTGTGGAAATTATGATTCTGGGGCATTTTGAAGCACATGAGTGGTGTTTCACTAATTATTACCCAAGGGGTGCCAAACCTTGAGAAGGTGTTTTTTCAGAAATGTTGTGATGTTTTTTTCCTCATTGTTGGGTAGGGCCACATCCTCAACCCACTTCGATACATAATCCACAACAACTACGATGAATTTGTTTCCATGAAAGTTGACAAACGGTCCCATAAAATGTATCCCCCATACATCAAATGACTCAGTCACCATAATGGGGTTTAGAGGGAGCTCATGTATGCGGGGAACCCCACCTTCTCTTTGGCATCTGCCACAAGCTTATGCATAGTTGTGGGTGTCTTGGTGGATGGTGGGACAGTACTATCCACATTGTAATATCTTGTGTGTTGTTGGAATTCCACTATGATGCCCACCTACCAATGGCTAGTGGCATGCCTTAAGTATATTCATCATCTCAACCTTAGGAACACAACGATAAATAATTCCATCAGCATATACACAGAATAAGTATGGGTCAACCCAAAAGAACTTCCTAACATTAGACATAAACTTTTTGACGCTGATGTGTCTTTAGGTCGGGTGGCACAATATCACTTACCAAGTAGTCTGCACACCAGGGTCTCAGATCATGAGATCTAGCCAACACTCTCTTATCTGGAAAAGAATCACTGATCTCCAATCCATTGTCAAACTTTATCATTGTCCTATCTAGAGAGGTGATCTGCAACCTGATTCTCTGTCCCTTTTCTATCGATAACGTCGAAGTTGAACTCTTGCAAGAGAAGAACCCATCTCATCAACCTTCGCTTTGCATCCTTCTTATCCAAAAGTATCTAAGGTCTGAATGGTATGTGTGCATTACCACTTTTTCCCCCAACAGATATGACCTGAACTTTTGAATGCAAAGACCACTGCGACTAACTCCTGCTCGGTGATGGTGTAATTCTTCTTGGCTGTATTTATGACTTTACTAGCATAGTATCACGACACAAGCCTAGGGCCTGGACGTGACATAGCAAATAAGGAACCCGAAGGGACCCTAAACAAACCTCTTAATATATCATCACACATCATTGGTCGCGGAAGCAATAAAACAACATAATTATATTAGAAATAAGGGCAAAGGGGCTAAAGGAAAACTTTCATAACATAACATCAAAAGAAGAGGGGCAAGGGTCAATACATAACATGTCCAATAACACCTCTAAAATTAAGATAGGAACGGGGACCAAGACAAGCAATCGGGCTCACCCTCATAATTAATACATACATAAAAGAGAGATAGTTTTAGTACATAGCATTAATCATAGATATTGTCTCCGTAATGGAGGACTCACCAACTAGCTTGAGAGAAATTGTACTAGCCACGTGGAGGAAGATACGCACGTGGAGCCCCGGTTCCTACATGGTTATATCATATAGGTATAGAGTATGTGTTAGTATGTTTAAATGTATCAAGTATGTAGGATGCAATGTAATAAGAGATAAGCAACAAAATCGAAATCCATAACATAGGCAATGAATAAACATGTAGCAATATAGCATGCATGGAAGATGCTTGAATAAATCATGCTTACATAGAACATAATATATGTGCAAGAAAAGGCCATCATTATAGAATTCACAGTCTATTGAGGTACCAACCCCTCAATTGGTTGATAGATCGTCTCACCCTACCACCTGTGGTGATCGAGGTACAAACCCCTCAACCCGATTATCAAGGTACAAACCCCTCGATTGGTTGGTGGATCGTCTCACCCTACCACCCATGGTGATTGAGGTATCAAACCCTCAACACGGTTATCAAGGTACAAACCCCTCGACATGGTTATCAAGGTACAAACCCCTCAACATGGTTACCTGGGCTCACAATCCTCCAAGTAGGGCATGGTCAATTCCCAACACTATATGGATAGTATCATATGCACACATTCCTTTCACCTTTATAAAGTTATTCAAACTCATAAGTCATGCATTGGGCCTTTAATTCCTCAAGCAATCATAATCGGACATTTTATCAAATACTTGGCAGGTGTGCAGTGTAGTGCAATATCATGCAATTTAGTGATGAATCATACAAGAAAATTCAATGTAAAACCATACATTAATACTTGGCAACACCCTTAAGCAATATACATCAGAACCCTTCCTCAAATCCGACAATGGATCTTAGATTCGTAGCTCAAAACATGCTATAACAGTCATAATTTCATGAAACCCCAACATAGTTCATAGTCTAATTCATAATAAGTAAGATATATAAGTAAATCAACTTAAAATCATGCAATTTAGTTAAAAAGGAAGCTTGGGCTTCATGGGTAAAAGGAACCCCTGAATGAAACCCACTTACCTTAGCTTTGGAGAATTTTGTGATGAAGATTTCAATGGAGACTTGAAGTTTGGATGAATTCCTTAAGTTCCAGAAGAGATTTGGTCACTTGAATATTGAGTAAAATACTTCTATAAGTGTTTGAGAGAGTACTGGGAAGTGTCTTGGATGATATGAAGGTGAAATATGGCTAAGTATAAGTATTTTCATGTATGAGAAGGCTTAGTCCCAAGACCCAAAAGCCTTGGACCGAGCAATAAATAATTGGGCATAAAATAGACACTGGCGGGCCTTTGGCGCGTTGCACTAGCTCACTGGAAATCGCATTTTTGAGATTTTCAAATTTTGCTGTGGTTGCTCTAAAATGGGGGTTAGACCTATCTCCCACTCGATTTTACCTCCTGAACAAGAATATGAAGTCATATTTTTGATATCACGCACGGATTTTGAGATATATGAAAATTATGATTATGGGCACTTCTGAGGCATATTTCCTGACCCTTGTCCTAGAAGCATAGGCTATCACTTTACTATTTTGCATCAACATACAACCCAAACTGATTCGGGAGTCATCAGAATACACAACAAATCCTTCCAACCCTTCTGATAGAGGCAAGATGGGGTGGAGACAAGCTTATCCTTCAAGGTTTGAAAACACTTTTCACACTCATCGGTCCACACAAACTTAGCCTTATTTTGGGTCAACATAGTCATGGGAGAAGCAATAGAAGAGAATCCACTCACAAACCTCCGGTAGTAACCCGCAAAGCCAAAGAAGCTCCTAATGTCTGGGGAGTCAAAGGTCTAGGCCAATATCTAATCATATTTGTCTCCTTAGGATCTACCTTAATACTATCCCCCACACCACATGACCTAGAAAGGTAACCTCCTTTAACCAAAATTCATACTTCTCAGACTTAGCATAAAACTTCTCTTTCGCCGAGTTTTGCAACACTACCCCTAAATGGTTCACAAGCTCTAAACAAATCACTACTTTATCATTAGCGACCACCACAAACTTGCCATCTAGGGTTTAAATACCCTATTCGTAGGACCTATAGATATAACTAGTGCATAAGTCAAACTAAAAGACACCACCCTGAATTTAAAATATCGAAAAGGACATTCACTAACTCATTGACCACCGGAAATAACTCAATAGGAATAACTTAGGTTCAACACCCCTAACTCTTACAAAATTATAAATGCAACTCTTTAAGATCAATTATACCTTAAGACAAGAAACAGACTTACCCCTTCATGACAACCTTACTAGCCCCCACTCAAGGATGGGTATATTAAGGAATTGGAATCTAACTCTTCAACCCTACAATCAAAGGAGACACAACATCTATGCAACTAATCCATCCCAAGTATGGCATCAAAATCCACTACATCAAACCAAAAAAAGTCACAAGGCAAGAACTAATGCAATATGAACATGGAACAATTGAATTTGGGCATGCAAACTTGTCTATGTCCCTCTTCATACGATGCTACCAATGCACCTCCTTCTAATTCCGATACATTTTAGTGGACTTGGATGAATAGAATAATGAGAACTAAGAGCTTCACTCATGATTACCTGTCTAAGATCATCCACATCTGGAACACATAACCGATCTTGGTACCGAACTACACCATCTCCCCCTTGGGAGAAAACCTCAATATTCTCTTTGGCAACCAATTTCTTCAATTCAACCAATGATGGATATAAATCTTTCTTAGCCTTCACATCAACAACCACCACGGATTCAGCCCCATTTAGAACATGTATACCACCATCATTAAAATTGGCCACTCTAACACCCAATCTAGCCAAAAAATGAACGTCCCTTACCAACTCCTTCTACTTGTCCTCAACATAAGCCAGCTTCCCATAGATAGTCTACTAAGAGCATCAGCTACCATATTTGCCTTGCCAAGCTGATATAAAACACTCATGTCGTAATCCTTTAGGAGTTCCAACCATCTCCTTTGTCTTAAGTTAAGGTCTCTTTGAGTGAACACATATTGCAAGATCTTATGATCGGTGTAAACATCAACATGCACCCCGTACAAATAGTACCTACAATGTTTTAAAGCAAAGACCACTGCTGCTAACTCAAGGTCATGAGTCGGGTAATTATGCTTATGCACCTTCAATTGCCTTGATGTATAAGCTATCACTTTACCATGTTGCATAAGTACACAACCTAACCCAATTCGAGAAGCATCATAACACATCACAAACCCATCCAAACCATTTGGTAGAGTCAAAAATAGAGCCAATGTAAGTCGATCCTTCAAAGTTAAGAAAATCTTCTCACACTCATCCGACTACACAAACTTAGCCTTCTTTTGGGTCAACTTAGTCAATGGAGATGCAATGGATGAGAACCCCTCAATGAATCTTCTATAATAACTTATTGACCCAAGGAACCTTGGAATATCCGAAGGAGTCAACGGTCTAGGCCAATTCTTTACCACCTCAGTCTTCTTTGGATCCACCTTTATACCATCACCGGACACCACATAATCCAGAAAAGCAACTTCACCCAACTAAAAGTCACATTTGCTAAATTTGGTATACAACTTCTTCTATCTCAAGGTTTGCAAAATCGACCTCAAATAATCCATATGTTCCCGCTCACTCTGGGAATAAATAAGAATATTGTCAATGAAGACAACCACAAAACTATCAAGAAATGGCTTGAACACTTGATTCGTAAGATCTATAAATATGGTCAGAGCATTAGTTAGGCCAAATGACATCACCCCAAACTCAAAGAGTCCATACCTCATCGGAACAACTGTCTTGGGAATATCACATTCTCTAACCTTTGATTGATGATCCCCGGAATAGAGGTCAATCTTCAAAAAGTTAGTGGCCTCTTGAAGTTGGTCAAACAAGTCATCGATCCTAGGTAATGGATACTTATTTTCAATGGTCACCTTATTCAATTACCTATAATCGATACATATCCGAAGAGATCCATCTTTCTTCCTTACAAGCGACACCAGCACACTCCATAGAGATATACTTGGCCTGTTGAAACCCTTCTCCAACAAATCTTTCAATTGATCCTTTAATTCTTTCAACTCAGCCTGTGCCATATGATAGGGAGGAATAGAGATAGTTTGAGTATCCGGAAGAAGATCTATGCCTAAGACTACTTTCCTTCCTGGAGGAATACTGGGCAAGTCTTGTAGAAACACATCTGGAAACTCATTCACCACTGGAACAGACTCAAGAGTAGGTAATTCGGATTCCACATCTTTAACCCTCAATATGTGATATATACACCCCCTGGAGATCATCTTCCAAGCTTTGACGAAGGAAATAAACCGACCTTAATAGTGGAGTCACGACCTTTCCATTCAAGAACGGGCTCACTAGGAGGTTGGAACTTGACCTTCCACGTTCTAGAATCTATAGAGGCATATGATGCATACAACCAATCCATCATAAGAATTACATCAAAATCATATGTTTCAAGTTTCGTAAGGTCACACAGAAATACAATATGCAACACAGAAATAGGACAACCACGATAGACACTATGTACAACCACAGATTCACCCGTGGGAGTATAAATTGAGTAAGGCTCTCCCAAAATTTTTTGACTCATACCAAGCTTAACAGCAAATAAATGAGTCAGAGATGACAGGTTTGCACTCGGATCAAGCAAAGCATAATCATCAAAATCAAAGACTTTTAACATACTAATCAAAATATCCAGAGCCTCCTTGACCTCCTAACGTGCATTAACAGCATAGAATCTATTATTTCTCATAGAAACACCTTGAGGAACTCTTGGCTGACCTTGTTCACCTTGAGCCACCTAGCCTTGACCCTTTGGAGGATTCTTAGGACTATCAGCAACCTTGTGATTCTTATCACGACACCCGAAACAAGCACCTGAGATTCTCCAACAGTTACCCCTATGGTGCATCCTACGCTTATCACACAAAGGGTATCCCTATCCATCACCAACTGGTGCCCTAAGAGGAGGCACCCTAACATTAGCAACCCAAACGCATGAATCTTGGCCTAGTTGGAAGCGACCAATATTGGAGAAACCACCATCAAAATGGGCCCTCTTAGGATCATGCATTCTTCTCCCTTTGAGTTTCTCCCCTTCAATTTGTTTGCATAAACCATAAGACTGGATATGTCCATATCTCGATTAAGCATGTTCGTGCGGCATTCTTGTACAAGTAAGTCAGAGATACCGAAAATTAACTTATGCATTCTTGCATAAGGATCAGCTACGAATGTCGGAGCATACATGGAGAGCTAAGTAAACTTGAGGGCATAATCCCTTACACTCATATTACCTTGTCTGAGGTTGATAAACTCGATCATCTTAGCTTTCCTAAGCTCAAGTAGGAAGAAATGATCCAGGAAAGCAAACTTGAACTCCTCCTAATTGACAGCATCACCACAAATCCTCTCTATAGACCATTGAGTATACCACATGTATGCCACATCCTTCAACTGATAAGCAGCCAAGCTCTCCTCAAAAATGACACCCATGAGATTTAATACTTTAGAAAGCTCATCAATGAACTCCTGAGCATCCTCATCAGCCTTAGACCCAAAGAACTCCAGAGGATTCATTCGGGTGAGATTCCTTACTCTGGAAGCCGGAGTGGGATCCCCAGGCAGGTTGGCCTTCGTAGTCTGAGTAGTAACTACTTGGGCAAGCATGGCAAAGGTCATATAGAATTCACCATTAGATAAGCTCATCCATAGGCCCTTGAGGTGCTTGACCCTCATTAGTTGGGGCTGGTCTGACAGGTCTACCACGAGGCATCTTCTAAAACAGATTAAAGATACTATTCAAGGTCAAGAACTAATCCAACTATTCACAGCACAACACAAGACTTGATGAAGTGAGACAATTCCTAAAATGTCGTCATAGCATCCCACTTATAGGCATAATTCACTTCACATACATAAATAGGACTCTATTGGACGTAGCAAGTTGGACTCCAAGGATCATTTACAAACCTAGGGCTCTGACACCATCTCTGTCATGACCCAGACCTAGGGGCCTAGACGTGAAACGGAGAATAGGAACCCAAGAGTTCCTAAACAAGCCTCAAGATACAAAAACTCACATATCAGTTCGAAAGCGCACACAAAAAATTACATAATTCTACGGGATGGGGAAATAGGACTCACTCTATGGGGTATTCCGAGACTTAGGATCTTTCAATCACAACATATAACAAACCATCAATCACATAACCAACTCACATAATGATAACTAACATAAACAACCCATATCATAGACTTAAGTCATATCACGTAGCATAAAACGTAAGGAGATTTACAAGATATCCAACAGTGCCTCAATATAGAAGGGTTAGGGGCCAAGACATTCCCTGGTCTCACCCTCAATACATAAAGAAATGAAAAGTAATAAAGGTAGAGAGATGGTGGATCATCCTTGGAAGATAGGACTCACCACTACAAGTAAACTTGGAATCCGAGCTAAGAGTCAAATGGTGGATAATAATAGTCCTCGATCCCTACATGGTGAAAGCATGTAGGCAAGAGTACGCGCTAGTATGTTTGAATGTATTAAATATATGGATGCAATGCATGAACTTACCAAAAACCTACATATCAATGTTAGATGACAAGGCCACTTATTATAGAAGGAGATATATGTAACAAGAAGTATAGTATAGAAAGATGTCACGAAACAAATGATGCATGAGGTGCAAATGATGTTCATGTATATAGTGGGGATAAGATCTCAACCGACATGAATAAGACCAAACAATTTGTTACTTGGATTCTTGATGATTACCCCTCATCAGTAAAGAGGTAGTTTACTTTCCAAGGGTAAACCATGCTTCACCTTATGGGCCTCCCATTTCGTATGAAGCAACCTTCCTTACGGGCCTCCCATTTCATATAGGATTTTCATATCAAAACATATCATATCATATCACTTCTTCTCCTTACGGGCAACCGCATTTCAGAGTAATCTTTCCTTACGGGCCTCCCATTTCAGAAAGGAAACTTATACTAGGCACATAGTTCGAGGAATGGGAGAAGACCCTCGGGGATATCCCTAACGCCCCCAATCCACCTTTAAAATCATAAAATAATAACCCATGCATAAACAAGCCTTAAAGGGGACATGCATACTTATAATTCGATAAACCCAAGTAAATACTCATATAATTGTTTAAATCATCATAAAATCATCAAATAAAAACTGTGCATGCATAAATAGAATTTTAGGAATCATAATATTCAAAACCCCGATTTAAAGTAAGCTAGAAATTAATAAAAATGCTTAAAAATATTTTAGGTCTCCTTGATAGGAAGGTATTAAGGATTAAAACCCGCATACTTTCACTAAGATGAAGAAACCCCAAAGAAATTTGAAGAAGAGTTGAGTTCCCAAGCTCCAATGTTGAAATCTCCAAGAGCCCTTTAGTGGAAAGCTTTTGAGAGATTTTAAAATATGAAGAGTTATTTTGAATGTTTAAAATAGGTTCTA
Source organism: Solanum ossicruentum (assembly GCA_025774065.1). Classification (NCBI taxonomy): domain Eukaryota; kingdom Viridiplantae; phylum Streptophyta; class Magnoliopsida; order Solanales; family Solanaceae; genus Solanum; species Solanum ossicruentum. The sequence goes on from JAOTQR010021436.1 coordinate 39,313, forward strand.
GGTTTTTAGATGTCCTTAGAATAGCATAGGAATTCCCAAAAGACCAATAGAAATAATCAAATTTACAAAAACGTCATTAATGAATCGCAGGAAAAATTTACCGGAAGCTATTTGACTTGAGGGTAAAAGGCTCATTTGGCACTCCACTATCTGTGTGGAGTGCCCATGAAACGATACTTAAAAATTCTTTAGAAATTTTGATCTTGAATAAACACTTAGAGTTTTTCACACTAGCCCATTAAATGGATACCTTTCACTAGCCATATGAAGCCACATGGTCCGTGTGGTGCTCCCGTCACCCCAACCTTAGGAAACTTTTGCGAAAATGTTGCAAGACGATGACCTCATACTTAGAATATTTTCACTCCAGAGACTTCACGGAAGGACAAATGGCCCTCCCCATGCCACACGAGTTATGTGACCTTAGAGTGGCACTACCTTGACCTGAAAAGGCACTTCCATGCCCAGCAGGATGCCAAACGGCCAGTCCCATTGCCAGTGGCAAGCCAAATAGCTCGTGTCCCTAGTTGTGCCCCTCAACTTGGTTCCAAAAATTTTACTCACATGAAATATTGGACAAGTGTGGTTCTATTGAGGGTCACACGGCCAGTGCCAAGGAACACTGCTCATGCAGCCCTCCCTTGGAAAACACTTGGGTAAAATTTCATCTGAAAACTAAATTTCCAAGTGTTCACAATGTCATATGGAATCTGGATCATTACACAAAGTCTATTTCCTTTTCGGGAGGAACACCGGGAAGCTCATCGGGAAAGACATCAAGAAACCCATTGACCACCAGAACCGACACAATAGGAAGGACTTTGGACTCAACATCCCTAATCCTTACAAGATGATAAAGGCAACCTTTCGAAATCAACTTTTGGATTTTAAGACAAGAAATGAATCTACCATTGACCACCACATCACGACTTTCCTTCTCAAGGATGGGCTCATTAGGGAGTTGGAATTTAACCCAATGGGTTCTACAATCAATAGAAGTATAATATGCATGCAACTAATCCATCCTAAGAATGACATCAAAATCCACCATATGATTCAACAAAATCACAAGGCAAGACTTAATACAATATGAACACGAAACAATTTCTATAGATTCTTTTAACAACAATGGACTCACTAATGGGGGTTGACAGTTCATAAGGTTCGCACAATAATTCGGGACTTACTTGAAGCTTTTTGGCAACAAAAGGAGTAATAAAAGAAAGAGTGGCACCAGGTCTATCAACGCATAAACATCAAAATCAAAAACCATTAACATATCGATGATGACATCAGGCACCTCATCCACCCCTTGTCTTCCTTAAAGAACATAGAATCTATTTTGCCTTGGAGCACCCCCTTATTGGCCTCTCTTAGCCCTTGGACTCGCATTTGCACTTTGGCCTTGTGGACAACCATCTCTACCTTTCTTTTGAGCATGAGGACAATCAATAAATTTGTGACCCATTTCACCACAACTGAAGCAAGCATTAAAATTCCTCCAACATGGACCACTATGATTCTTTTCACACCTTAGGCATCTAGGATTTGTCATTCCTCCATTACGACCTTGGAATCTTGGGTTGGTCACCCTATAATTGGAAACACTCTTGTTACGAGCAATAGATGACCCTTGGCCTTGGAACTTGTGGCCTTGAAGAAACCATCCACCCTTAAAACCTTGGAAACCTCCTTCAAAATGAGAACTCTTGGACTCACCACTTCTTCTTTTTCTAAGCTTCCCCCCCTCTAGTTGCTTGGTATAAAGTTATGAGCCGAGAGAAGTCCATATCTCCTACTAGCATGGAGGTATGACACTCCTCATTAACCAAGTCGACAACTCCCGACACAAATTTGTTCATCCTTGATCTAGGTTCAGTGACCAATTATGGAGCATACTTGGATAGCTTGTTGAAGTTGAGGGCATACTCCCTCCCTTAGCTCGATAAGAAAGAACCGATTGAGGAATGCAGCTTTGAACTCTTCCTATAGGATAGCATTATCATTCCCCTTCTCCAACTTCAATTGTGTAAACCAAATTTGAGCCAGCTCTTTGAGCTGGTAGGCTGCCAACTCTGCCTTTTCCTCCGAAGTAGACCCCATGATGGATAGCACCTTGTACACTTCATCTATGAACTCTTGGGGATCCTCATCCGTCTTGGGTCTATGTAACTCCAGTGTGTTCATTCTTGTGAAATCCTTCACCCTAGAAATTGGAGTGGCAGCATGAGGGGCATGGGCCCTTTGGTTAATTTGGTTGGACATAACATGAGCCAACATTGTAATAGCATCTCAGAAATCATCTTGGACTACCCCTCCTCTTTGAGGAGCTTAAGGAGTTGGAGGGGCAGGTTGCTCCTCAGGTGAACAAGCTCCCCTTAGTCTCCCTCTTGGAATCGGCATGATCTAGACGAGCGAAGAGCATTCATTAGGGGAAAAGCCTTACACTTACCTCTAAACCATGATATAGACCATGAAGAAGTAAAACATTTCCTGTAATGCCTCATAGCCTCCCATTCATAGTTGTGGCGCGCTTTACAACCACAAATAAGTCTATAATCGACGCGATGTATTAGATTCCGAGGATCATTAACAACTAGTGCTCTGGTACCAAGTTTATCATGACCCAAGCCAAGGGCCTAGATGTGAAATGGCGAATGAGAACCCGAAGGGACCTAAACAAGCCTCTTAGCATATAAATAACACATCTTTAGTCGCGAAAGCAAAGTAAATAATCAACAAGAGATATAAATAAAAAGGGAAGTGGGACTCAGGAAATCTTGATATTCATAAAAGCATAAAGAGTCGAGGTCATAGCATAAGTACATCATGATATCCAACAACACCTCTAACGAGGAATGGAGCAGTGGCCAAGATACTTTCCATGCTCACCCTCATAGTAGCAAGCATTCAATATGAAGAAGCCTCAAAATAGCAAGAGCAATCAAGATAGTGGCATCGGACTTGAGGACTCACCAAAGCTTATCTCCAATGTATCAACTAGCCACGTGGAGGATGATCAAAGAGTGCTCTGGTCCCTACATAGTAATATCATATAGGCATAGAGTATGCGTTAGTACATCTGAATGTACTAGATATGCGGGATGCAATGCACCAAGAAATAAGCCAATATATTCAAAATACATAATCATAGGCAATAAATATGTCATTCTCAGGTTGGGTTGACCCGGGGGACTTCCCCCCTAGTTTGCTACCTTCTATTCTTGATAGCCGAATAGTAGTCGATAGCCTCAGACACAAAAAAGGGTAAAACTAAAAAACAATACAAAAGCAAGACAGAGCAAAACTAGATTTGTTCTTGCAACGTTATTTGCTTTTTCAATTGAAATGGAAGCTTAAAGAGTTTCCATAACCATTCTTTTGCGTGCCGGAAACATGGTCAACCAGAAATAGAGAAGTAGAGAAGAAGCACCGGGAAGAGAATCAGCTTGAAGTTTGCGAAGCTCATCTCGTCGATTGGCATTCCGATCCTGGTATTCAAAGTGCGTAAAAAATGGTGTGTCAACCCGTATTTTTTGACACTTTTTGTCTTTAATTAATGAATGTCATTGTGAGATCGTCAATATTGTACCGAGGGCGGCTGCGCGGTTTTACGAATGAAAGAACTGTTCAATCTTTGAATAGGAAAAAGGGCTTCTTCTGCTCCTCGCTAACGTTCATCCTGGTCTGGAATCAATCAACAAAAGCTTCACCTCGATCACCCTCCCTGGTGGAGCTTCCTTTCTTTTTAAGTTCAATATCAAAAAGAGTAAGGCCTCTCTTAAGGCTTGTTGCTCACCGTATGAAAGCAAGCCATTGGCATTGAACCATTGGTGGACCGATGGTTCCTGCTCATAGTTATAAATATGGCATGCATGATTAATGCTCATAGTAAAATATGTTCGTAAATCATTCATCTTACATAGTATAGAAGCATACACATGTGTAGGAAACAACGTCAACCTACATAGACCAAGCAACTACAACTTAGAATCCAAGGCAAGATACCCCCTCGGTAAGGTGGAACGAGCATGACAACCCCGGCTAGGTGTGGTTTATTTGCTAAGGCAAACCAAACATGATAACATGAAGAGATGGATCCACTAGCTAGTATAGCAAGGGTAATAATCATAATCCTATGGTGGCACATAGTTTAGAGACAAAAGACTTCATATAAGGATCCCTTGAGTCGATCCGCCATCTTAAGCCTCGATTGGCGCTAAGTCAAATCCCACAGAATAATTGAAATAATTATACTTTAACTTCTAAGAAACATGGAAGCATGACATGAGTAGCTCTTGGAACATACTTGACCTCTAGTAGTGAACCTAACTTGAAACATGAGAGTAGATCATAATCATATATGAATCTTTGCTTTAACATGAATGGCTCACAAGAGGTAAAAACTTTGAAATAGGCTTAGCTTGTAACTTGCAAAATCATAGATAATTTTCATGAATTCAATACATACTTGAAAACCCTTACTCATCATATAGTCACTTGACTTGTAAATCATGAAATAGATCATTAATAAAATTAAGAATTCTTGACTTGACATTTTATCAAGCACTTGGTGGGTTCACGATACTAGTTCAAAATCATACAATTCGAGAGTAAAATAAGATGAGAATACTTAATTCGAATCAACCCACCAACATGTAGTAAAACCCTTATGTAGGGTACTTCGAAATCCATCATCAAAACTCATATTAGATCATAGTTTCATAGCTTAAAACATGCATAGTCTCAATAGATACTAAATCATAGTATAAGCTTGAAATAGATAGTCATGCATAATCAATCAATTTGTCATGAAACCCCAACATGATTCATGCTTATAATTCTTAATAAGAAATACTCATAGGTAATACATCTTGAAAAGATGCAATTTTCATGAAAAGGAAGATTGGGCTCCGTAGGTGAAAGAACACAATGGATGAAACCCACATCCTCAAACTTGGGTTTTCTTGAGATGAGCTTAAAGGAAACTTAGAGCTTGAAGTAAATCCTTATGTTCCAGTGTTAAGCTTGAGATTCTTAAATTTGGAATGAGATATTTGGTTAAATCTTAGAGAGGCTTTTGAAAGGTCTTAAGTGATATAGAGTTGAAAAATGGCTAAGTATAGGTGATTTCATGCTTAAGTGGGCATGCGTTTATGACCCCAATGCCCTTGGCTGAAATAGAAAAACCAAGGCAAGTTTTACACTGCTCAAAGTCCTTGGCACGATGCGGACCCATCACACAGGCAACATTTGTATTGCTCTGCGCCCTAGGCGCATCGCAGCCTGGTGAGGAACAGATACTATTTTTCAAAAATTAAAAAAAAATTATTTTTCATTACGGGTCCTCTAAAATCTGAGTTATACCCATTCCCACTCAATTTTGTCCCCTAATCGAGAATATGAAGTTAGATTTTCGATATCACATATTGATTTTGAGATATATAAAAAAATATAATTATGGATATTTTCGAAGCACATGTTTAGGGCGTTTCACTTAGATAGCCATAACGCAGCATTGCCCGGAAGACACAATGGGAAAACACGATGGGACAGAATTGGTGTTCCCATCACACTCTCACAAACAAATGTCACATTGTGCAAATGGCTATGTGGATCCTCTTATGGTAAGCCTACAAATAATTCATGGTTTTGCAACTTTTGAAGTAAACCACTAGAAATTGTGAACTTTGTGTGTCAGCCGATAGTGGTGGCAACACATTAGCCTCAGTCACATCCATAGACATAGGGTTCAACCTATACTGATTTCACTAGCAAGCATTGTCATTAAAATACTGAGGCTGTGGAATATTGTCCAATGGAGGTGGGTTTTTATTCCGATCATCATCATTAACATTCAGATTCAAGGGTATTACACGCGATGTTAGCATTTTATTAGGCCATTCTTCTTGTAATTCTTTGGATCAAATGGAGTTAAGGGATTGCCTGAATCCTAGTATTGGGCATACATTACTAGTATATCCTACAAAAAAAATAAAAAAATAAAAACAAAAGTAAAATACAAGAGAACTAAGGATTAACACTAGAATTACAATTACTAGTGAATTCAATTAAGTCTTGTGGTATTCCCAAGCAACGGCTCCGTAATCTTTGATCACGCCATATTACACCTCTCTTTTAAGGATAAAGTTGTCATTGTAAAAAATAAAACATAACCAAGTTTCGGATTGAATCCCACAGAGAATATGGAGACTCACAACGAATTCACCAATATACAATTTAAGTAATTAACAACTTAATCCCCCGAATGGGGGGGGGGCTGGGGTGTTTGTAATGTTCAACAAGAAAATAAACTAAACTAACTAACACAACAGACAATCAATAATGGAGAGAAACTTGGGAATTGTGTTCCCCATGATTCACCAACTCAATATCCCCAGGTAACCCAATACTCTGCTAGAGTATAGCATGCATGACGGTTATTTAAGTTCACCAAGCCCTTTGGTCAAAGGTGAGAGGTGAATTTAACTACATGACTTGGACCATCTCCATAGTGTACAATACTACCATTACCCATAGTTCCAGTCAACCTCTCCTTGGTGTAGTTCAGTTGATTAGACGAGAACACATCAACGAATCATGTTAATCAATCTTTTTTCCAATTCATTACCACCTGGATCGGGAATGTAACATTATCCAAGTTCTAATGTTGGCCACCACTAGAAAACATACAAAATGAAGAGATTGATTAATACATGCAAATACCCATTCCAAAAGTTGCAAACTATTCGGATTTATTTGGTTAGATCTTCATGGTTCCCACAACCCCAAGTTGTGGATTTAGCTACTCATGTTATGGGTAGATGAAGCAATTATGAATTGAGAAAACATAATTAAACACTTACCCAATAGAATTGAAGAATAAGCAAATCCAAAATTAATTGAGAATCCCAAGATATGCAGATCCAATTAATTCATAAGTGTATTCTCCTCCAAAATTGAAGTCTCTAAGTACAAAACCCTAAAAGTACTTTCTACAGACGTTCTCTACTGTCTTCCCCTGAAAAATGACCTCAAAAGTACTATTTATAAAAATTACAATTAGGTCCTATAAAATTGAAAAACTAATCGATGACTTTCTACGAGAGGTCCTTACGACTCGTAAAGTGATGTACGAGTCATAATTGGGGTCTCGTATTAAGCTTCTTGAATCTTGGACTTCATTGACACAAATCAAATTTACGAGTCATAGACTGATTCATGACTTATATTGCACTCTCATAGACTTTATCTACATCAATCGGTCCTTCACTGGGTATCTTCACAAAACCTCTCTATACGACACGTATAGAGGTCTCGTGTAACTGAACTTTAGAAAACATACGTCATTGTAATTTGTCACGGAACCCCCCTCTATGACTCATAAAATGCTCTGCGATCTGTAGAGGCTCTCATAAGTCACCAGAAACCAAAAAAGTTTGCAATTTTTCCCCAAAGTCATGCCAACTTGCTTTCCTGCAAAACTACACTCTAAAACATATAAAATATAAATTTTATATTGAGAACATACAAAATCCTAAGTTTTAAGTATCAAGTATGTTGTATTTTGACAGAACATCAGGCATCTAGGTCTCGGAGCGTAACATCAGAAAAATATCTCTCTCTCTCTCTCTTTAACCAGATCCAGATCCCCCAATCGTATCATCTCTCCCAAGTCATAATAAACAACTCATTCCCAAAGTATGCAAGGAATTCAGAATAGTAGTTATGATCAGTATACCAGTGTGTAGACCTCAGTACTCAGAATAGAATTAGGCTCAGTAAGTAACCATGCTACAATCTAGCCCACCGTAGGTAATGGAAAAAATGTGGTAATAACAGGGATATCATAGGTTCCCTCGACAAATAGGCCCAACAGAATCATAGTATACTCGTAATCTAGTCACAGTATGCGATATAATTAATGCAAAGTCTACCAGTTCACATATCTCTGCAGCAACACATAATACACACTCATACATAAATAAGTCAAGTCAATATGCATTCCTGACCCGGGAACTAGCTCATATTCAACCCTTACCCAGTCCTTTTTTATGTAAAACAACTCATAGGACAACGTTGGTATAACCTACGCTAAGGCCTAAGAGGCTAAATAATCAGAAGGATGTCACCTACCTAGAATCATATTGCAGCCCAGATGCTATCAAGGATTTTGCCCAAGGTGACTATGTGTCGGCTCACTTAAAATGTTCCCCTCTCAATAGGATGCCAGTTCCTAGGACTAACCCATGTAAATAATGTCTCATCATAGATGGCCCAGAAAGACTATAGTATACAACCTACAACTCGCTAACACGATCATACTCTCATCTCTAACACGCCAGTGGATCAATATCAACGCATCTCATTTTACAGGTCAAAAAGCTTCTTTAGGGATACAACTATGACCATCCACAGAGTGTAGTGTATCTCTATAGTCACTAACCAATGGCACAAACAAGTAATAGATAACAGTAGTAAACGAGATCATGTAAACCACAAGGCAAACCAGAATCATGTTTAATTAGAAAATTCTACCATAAGTACTCTAAAAAGATACACATAACTGCATCCATATCATACATATACATACTAACCAGATATAGATACTAGATTCAGCACACATGGTGGCATGTAATAATAGGTCAACCTGAACAATTAGTATATTTAGTGGTGTCGAACCACACATACATACAAGTAAGAGTCAAGCTCAGTGTATATACCTATCACATGTTCATAACTCCAGCTAACCCCTTTCAGGCCCTTTCATATCATATAATGTAAAAACTCGAGTAATATAACAACTACAGCTGACACAGCCATCAATACAACAACTATCGTCTCATAGCATTATATATATAACACACAGATCACATCCAATTATATACAACATATACTCCATAACTCAATCCATAAACAGTACACTCCTACACATTCCAACTCAAATATGCAAACATTTCGGCTTAGTGTAAGGTTTAGAAAAAGCCTAGCCTACCTGGCATCGAGCGTCCCTTGCTCTGAGTCAACCCAACCAAGTTTTCCACTTCGAATCACTTCTCGATGTTGCTCAGCTATTAAAATATAAGTCACAAGATCATACGGCTGATTTGGTTGTAATATCTAAGAAATTGGGTGAAATTACATCAATTAAGACTAAAATGAAGAAAATTGGGGCCCACACACAAAATACCAAACTAATCTCTATAAATTAATACCCACAGCACCCCGAGTCCATATCCAGAATTCGGCGTAAAATGGACCCCAGAAGACAAAGAAAGGCCTAAAAACTAAGTTAAGAACTTTATTGGAAAAAAATTCTTTTCAAACCTTTTTCGGTAAAAATTCTCAAATATCAGACAAAATTAGCAAGTACCTAGCATACCACAACGTCCCTCCTAGAATGTAGAACAACTTAGACACAAATTTCACTCAATTCCAATTAGAAATGACCGAGATATTGCAATGTAAAGTTTTCACTCATTCCCAATATATCGACGAATAAAAAGCAGAAATTCACCCCAAAATACGTTTAAAATATCGAATCCGACTTCACCACGATAGTCCTTGGGAAAAACTGAGTCATGTAGCCTTTTGAATCACTCAAATCAGATGAAAAATGAGCTCGAAATTGCGGTACAAACTTTGAGAAAATATATGTATATATATCCATTTGAAGACAGCCATATATATAGATATAGAGGTGCTGCCACCTCATGCTAGGTGGCGTCATCTAGCTGTGCCATATGGCGGCATCATAAGGTGCCTAGTCAACCCTTCCTCCTTAACCTTTCAATCTCTTTTTCATCATTCCGGACTCATTCAGACTCCAATTTTTGTAAACGAACTATGTAATGGTATAGATTTTGATGTTCTAGATCCAATGGTGCAATCCGAATTTCCAATGGAACTTTCTACAATAAAGTGAAGGTCTCACTTATTTATACATAGCTTTAACGGAAAGCCCCTGGGGAGTCAAATCACATTCGAACATCCCCTGTATCAAATGAGGAGCCGCTCTAGATGAAAATTGACATTCTAGAGCCGACCGCACTATCAAAATTCTCATCTGGGGCATAGTTCTTGAGAGCGTTGATTGGGTCATCTATTAATCGATTCTAGTGGCCATATTTGCAATATATGTTATAATTGCATCGGACATGCTTTTAGCCTAATTTGACTGTTCCAGAGTTAATGGAATCGTCAGAGTTTCATTCTATGGTCATCTGCTAGGGCTTTACTCAAAAACTCATTTTACGAGTATAACTTCTCGATTAACTAAAAACATTGATAAATCCCAAATAAGTTCACCAATAATCACCCCAGTAGTCCCGAGGTCACTATACACATACTCAAATCAATATAATAAAAACAACATCATATAAATGACCTAGAGGATCATTACAGGAGCTTTGCTCTATTTACGATCTTAATACTGCATTTCTCAGTGAGTGCCACTGTCTCATATTTTGACAGACTATTCTTGTTGGCCACGATACTTGACATACTTTGCATACTTCGGGATACCCTATAAAACATCAATCAATGGTAAGTTAATGTGTACCTATTTTAGTAGCCTAATGAACTTCTCAAAGCACTTCTCATCTTTCTTCTTTTTAAACTTTTGAAGGAATGGAAGAGGAAGTTGTGCCCTTGGTTCAGCCTCTACAGTATGAGTGTTGAGTTCACCGGCCTCAGTCTCTTTCTCCGCGCTTGGGCTGTCCCCACTCTTAGTCTTTGGGACCAACTCATTATTAGGCTACCACTCCTGGTGCTCACCATATTAACCTTCTTGTATTGGGGTCTATGTTACCTAGTAATCCTCCTTGTTATTGAGAATTCTATGCACTTGCCAGTTGCCCAAGTAGTTTCTCTAGATTTTGAGTGGCAAGCTAGGTTTAACAAACATCTTCTGCCAACTTGGCCTAGTCTGCCATTATCTATTTCAACATGTCTTCAACACTCATCCCTACAAGCTTGGTAGACAATTACTCAATCCTTACTGATTATACTGATGCCTTTCTCTTTGAGGTATCTACTGAGATAGCCCTTATTGCTACTGATTACCACCCCAAGAGAAGTTTGGGTGGTTCCTCTAACTCGGGTTGTACGGATTTTAATAACCCTGATGTCCTCCATCTCTAAGTGTATTACCTACAAAGTTTACCTATTCTGGATTGGCACCATAATAATCAAACATATGCTCATTGCTACCACACACCTCAAACCAAAAAGGCTATTATTGTTAGACTATATTTACTAGAGCCTGTTGTTCTCCCAAGGCCATGTTGTTGAATTAGGTGGTCAGCAGATTCTACATTGCTGACACTTGTTCTTTTAAGACTGTCATGGCATCTACCTCCAACATACCTGCTTTTGCTAAACTGCAGGTCCATTTTTCCCTTTATTCCACTTAGGCTTAGCCTGTGAGATCGTGTTAAGCAAGGCATAAAACTCCTCATAAGTCTTCTACAGTGCTTGGCCATCTACACTAGAATCAAGTAAAATCTTAGTGTTGGGTTCTAGCCTTTCAATGAAGGTATGGACCAACACCTCATTGGCTTAGTGGTGATGGGGGAAATTTATTAGCGATGACTTGAACCTATCCCAAGTTTGGTACAAGTTCTCTCTGGCTTTGTCTGAAGCTTAGGATTTTACTCATAAGTTTGTTGTCTTCCCAAATGGGAAGTATCTTATCAAGAACTTCCAAGCCAGGTATTCCCAAGATGTAATATAATTAGGTAGCTCAGACTCAACTACCCCTTCGCATTTCTTAGGATGGAAGAGGAAAACAAATTTAATCGAACATAATCATATAATACTCGCAAGGGTGCGTAGTAAGTGCCACTAATCTCCAAGAAATTCTGCATATATACTTGGGGATCCTCATGTGGCAACCCAATAAATTTTTCATTGGTGTGCAGAACCTGCATCATATTCTACTTTAGCTCAAACCGCTCACTAGCAGGCGGTCTCTGGATGTTGTTGGCAATGTTCGTAGCCTGTGGGATTGCCAAATCTCTAACTGCTCTAGTTGCCATTGGAGAAGAAGCATGTTCAAACACCTCATCCCATTCTTCCTATTGAGCCAAGATGATTTGTGGGAATCGATACAATAACCATACCCTTTTTTTGTACTGATGTAAATAAATCTCAAGTTTTGCTAGTAAATCAAACTAAATTCCTGCAACAAAACACGGCTAAGATGAAGTTGTCAACACTAGCAAAATCAATAAAGAATTTTTGAAAATAACCAATTTCCAAGCTCAAAGTCCTCGGCACTAGTGCCAAAAAATTATTGCTTCCCAAGCACACCAAGTGATTGTGGTCAACTCAAGTAATACAATGGCTCTTATAGAGTCGGGATATCCAACCAAAGGACACTAGTCTGGCATTAATTATTCTCAAAAGACAAAATAAATTGTATGTTGTGTAAGAGATAAAATGATTTACTACTTTCTACTAATTTAATAAAACAAAATTAATCTAGCAACTAAATGAATTCTTCAACTGAGACTTAAACAATTTATATGATACTTTCAGGATTGCAATCTTTTTAGACATATGTTATATTTTCAATAACTTTGGTTTTTAATAGGCCTTCTAATTACTGATTCACAGGATTAAATTTATAATCATGGTCGTCCAACCTCTAATTTCCTATTCTCATTTAACAGCCTAACTATATCACTGAGCGAGGATAGAGATGGACCACTGAAAATGCATTAGGGAAATATATATGAGCAGATATCACGAATCTCCCATACACAAATCATTCTAGAATCCGAGAATAAACAAGCTCCCTGTGCTATATCCCCTTTTCATCTTTCAAATTCAAAGTAGGTAATATATTTATTTCAAGATTGGTCAGACAATGAAATAATGATTTAAAAAAATATAGAAGTAATTAACATGAAAACCCAACAATATAAAAGAGAAGGAATTTATAACATATTCGGTGGCTGTAGTCCCAAGAAATTAGTCACTCATTGTTTGTATAAAAAATTCAAATAATCTAAGAAACGTTCAATGAATGAAACTAAGAGAGGAAAAGTAGAACGAATAACCCAAGAAAGTGTTCTTCGACCTTATCCTTTGTTCAAGCTAAAGAATGCATACAAATATTTTTAAAAATAACATAAAAAGTCTCAAAATCCCGTTTCTCAACTTTTTCCAACTTAGAATCTAAGGATTTGATGCGGAGTGGCTTGATTCATATGTATTTTGAAATTTCCAACTTTTCAGCAAAAATTGACTTGTCATCAACCTAGTCTGATGCAGACTGGGTTCATCATTGTGTATTATGCATTTTGTTTTGCTCGGCTCCTTTTGAACTATCATCAAGCACCTCTGTGATACAGAGGTATTCCTTTACAGTGTATTTTGGCCTTTTGTTTCTCAATTTCCCATGTTGTATTTCCTCTTGTTTAACAGTCATGATCTTGGACCTCCATTCCTGTTTTAATCCCATCAAATCATAAAAAAAGTGTTTTTTGGCCGAGGTTAGTGGAAAATAACAAAATTACAATAAAAATAACCTAAACCCTATAAATTTCTCCTCAAACTAAGCTATCAATATGGGTAAATTTGGCTATTAGGTGTATAAATAGGCTTAAGATAAGTGGCCTACAAACTTGCTTTGCCACCTAGTCTATGTTATAGCGAAAAATAACCGACTTTAATAAAAAAAAGTAAAAATTGTTTCGAAAATCAAGAATCCATCTAAACTCAATTAATTTGAGCAAAAT